>JAVJIF010006601.1:0-234827 GCA_038442645.1 Agave tequilana | reverse complement strand
ATTACAAGAAACAAAAAAGAATAAATAAAGAGGATGATAGCAAAACTAAAGATCAACTTACAGATCAATCCAATAATAATAATTCAAAAACCTTAAAAAAGTTGACCGCCAGGCACATAAATGAATAAGTAAATAACGAATAATAGATGAACCACGTCAATGAGTATACCAAGATTGATACCCGCAACTACACAAGCACCTCAGCTGAGAACAAGAGAATCGTGTTGATACGTGTTATAGAGCTAACGAAAATTTAGAGAAATAGAAGAGAAATCCAAGAGGAATTATTCTCAAGCTTATGCGTTTTCATTCATCTTAGACAACTATAAGTATATGTTGCAAGAAAGAAGACGGAGAAGTCAAGTCACCCACTAACTCATACACTTACAATATAGGCTACAAGAAAGAAGGTGGCATCTAGTAACACATGCATTAATACAAAAAAGAAGTGAAAAGCTATGGTGGTCATCCACTAACTCATGCATTATAACAATTATTTTATTTTATTTTTTTGGAAAAAAAAGGGATTGATAAAAAGAAAGACCAACGATTAATTGTCTAGTAGTTTATATACGCAACACTGGATTTGGGTGGGGTGGGGTGGGGGTTTGGTTTGTGGGGGTAGAAGAATTATTCTCTTCCCACTAAGGTAATTTATGCACATATTTTTGTTCATTTAGGATACAAGAAGTTGTTTTTGCCTATTTGATTGTATGGTGCTGATCTTGCAGTTAGTTGACTCATATAGAAAAGAGGTAGGTCCTCTTATATTTCAGCTCATTGTGGGCATTAATTTTTACTATCTTATTCTCCTAGCATTTATGTACAAGGATTTGCATGTGAAAATTAGCATTCTCATTTACTTTATAATCTTTTTCTTGATTCCGTGAATTTACACTTTCTTACACAAAAGTTACTTTTTGGTTACTGCTTATTGTTTCCATTTGGTAATAACTTCAAGACATTTATTGAAATATCCGCTCGCGTGACACCTGTCTAATAGTTGGGTTTGCTCGTGTCCCTTATCTAGTGTATACATCCAGGTTGGCTTTGTGCTGATTGCAGTCATGTTAGACTATGAGAGTCCATATTAGACTTGGGCCAGTTAGGCAAAGACAACTTAATCATGCACGTTATCATTAAGTGTTGGACAGTTAGGGTTTCCTTGTAGCACTGTATAGTCTCCCATAAGTTAGATGAGAGATACTTTTGTAGAGATGTGAATCAATGCGATGAGAGAGAGAAGAGAGGTGAGAGAGAAACTTATTCTCTCTCTTGTGTTTGATATACTTTCACATAGGATTTCATACATATGCCCCAGGATGCAGGTTGTGCCGAAACATGTAAATATCATGTCTTTTTCTTGTTTGTGATTTCTTCTATTTTGTATGCTCGTGTAAGTGATCTCGTGGTGCATCGAGATTGAAATCTGGGATGTCCATCCCCAACGCTAGCAACCTAGCCTTGGAAAGACATAAAAGCCTCATTATTAACAGGTGCTTTTGATAATGAGGCCTGATTTAATGGTTTAGGATCCAAAATTGTTTAGGATTCTCGTTTTAAAAAAAATGATAAAAGGTAGAAGACAGAAATAGTTGCTTTTGTGTGCTCACAGGGAAAAAAAATTATGTTTTAGTATTTACTTTTTGTGTAGTTTTTCATAGTGGTGATGTAAATATATGATACTGTTATTAATACCTAGTTAAGATCCTCACAGTAAGAAAAATAGTTAAAGTGCAAAAGCCTCCTGCATAGCTACTTCCTTCAATTATGGAAATCATTAGAAATCCCTATTATTGTTGGAGTTAGAGTTTGTCCTGGTTGGTCTACATCATTGTTTGTTATGGTTCTAGTTCTCAGGGGATTCATGCATGTGTACTGAGTCTTTAGTTTATTTTGTTACTGCAAATTAAGCACTTTTCTAGGACTTAATGGTTGCATAATCCTACTTTTATGCATATATTTGTTGGGTATTAGCTCTATAAAGAGCATCTTGAAGACATCATATATACTTGTATTTTGGGTCATCATATGTTTTTTTGTGTGGAGGCAATCTTGTATGATGTTGTGTCCTTTTGGTGAATCAAAAAACTTTAAATTGTGTTGATGTTGGTGATGGTATCAAAGGTATAGGTATGGTGGTAGCTAAAACCATACTTTTTTGGGAGCTATGTGGTTTTTGTGTCTGGTGAATGTTTGATAAAGTATAGGATGGGAGGTATAGTATGGTGAATGTTTTCTATCCATTATAATGTTTGGTGAATGTTTCTGAGAAGAAATTGTACAAGTGTATATGTAATTGTGTGTTCATAAGACTACTTGGGATACATGATATTTGGTATCTTATTGATGAATGTTCTCTAAATGTATTTGAATGTATACATTAGTGTATGTGTTTTTGAGTTAAAAACTGTACATGTGTATTGTGTACTTCTGTGTTCATAAGACTATTGTAACTGGGGTATTTGCTATGGTGAAGAATGCATAGATTCTCTTCTTTTTGTCAATTAAAAAGATTATGTAGTTAATTTGAGATTTTCTTCAAAGTTGATAGTAGTTATTTGAGATTTTATGCAAAGTTGATGGTCGTTATTTGATATTTTTACGAAGTTCATGGTAATTTTTTGGGGAACTTAACATACTTCATGGTACTTATTTTGAGAATCTTTGGAAAATTGAGGGTAGTATATTGGGTGTTAGATACATGATTAGTATATTGGGTGTCAGATGCATGATATATATATTTTTTATCATAATCTGTCAGTTTTCAATATGTTCTCACTCGTTACACATATTTCTCATTCTCATAACACCCCCAGCATCAACATTGCTAAGTGAAACTCCAGGATTTACAACCAAAATACCCAACCTCTAAAAGATATTACCCAAGAAAGAACATAATTCTTCATATTTCAACTGCAATTACATCATTTAGGCTCTTCCAAGTAAAAAAAAAAAAAAAAAAAAACCTACAATCATCCCAATAATAACACACTTAATCACCAAAAATAGTGACAACTTTCTAATTTCTACTTTTATGATGCCAACGTCTCCGGCAAAGATATCTCTTAATTTAGCAATTCTCTTCCCAAGTTTCATTATTTGTATCCACCACCAAAGCTCCACTTTGCACTGTGATGTGCTCTTTCAACTTGTTGGGTCGCGTGTCATTCACCTTCCTATTGTTCACTCTTGAGACACCACTCTCCTCCTTAGCATCTATCCACTCGAAAAAGTCGCAATCGTTGGACCGCCAGTTGTGACAACCCAAAATCGACAACCCGGTTCGATTCTGTCGAAGATCGACCCATAACTACTCGAGCATCGCAAAAGCACTTCCTTTGAGATGACACCTACAGAAGATGGGGGAGCCCAAGAATAGAAGAGGAGAAGGAAGAGGGGAAGAAGATGATAGTGTGGGCAAGGGCAAAACTCAAAGCGCGTTTATTACACGGGCAAACTAAGAGTATCTTTGACTCTGGTCACATGATAGCCACGTGATACCCCTCCTAATGGCCAGTTAACGGAAGGTAGTTATTTGATAAATTTAAGGATGATTAAGGGGGTTATTAGGGATTAGAAGTTGGTGGTAATATTTTGGAAAAACGAGAGAAGTTCATGATAGTTTTAGTAAATTTAGCCTTTTATTTTTTTTTTAAAATTTAGAGTAAACCATCTTCTTTTTAAACTCTTTTCTTTCTCATTTAGTGTATTTTTGTACTTTTAGCCTGAAAATTCCCTCTTTCATTCACAATATACCACATCAAAAGAAAATATCATATCACAAAAACTAAAACTCGCTTAGTTTAATTTTAACTTTATTTTTTGATAAATAACAAGAAAAAGCAAGGTTCATGTAAAAGTTAACTAAAACTCAAAACATAAAATCTTGTTGAATGCAAGTAGTACTAGAAAAACCGTTGGGGTTCCAAAAAAAAATCAAAGAAGAAACTAAGATCCCAAGGCCTAATGAAAGACCAAAGGTCATGAAAAACCAAACCCCAAGTTCGTGAAAATGTCCATCAAGGGCCTGTTTGTTTTCCTGACAAGAAGAAAGAGAGAAGAAGAGAGGGTGAAGAGAGAATGAAAAGGAGTTTTGAAAGAGAGAGAGAGAGAGAGAGAGAGAGAGAGAGAGAGACTTCATAAACACAGCAACAGAGGAAAAGGTGGCAAACAAGTCAAATTTGTCAAATACTTCAAGAATACAGGGGCAGTGAACAAATTTACATTCCTGGCCTAACATGATATGTTAATTCCTCTCAAGGGAGAGTATCGACTGAGTTGATATTCATTGGAAAACAAGATGTGTGGATCTGAAGCTAACAGAAAAGTTCGCATGGCTAATTTTCGAACAGGTAGCAGGTACTTCGCAATACCGCCATTTCGCTCAAATGAATACACAAAGAATCATGGAGCTCTCGCCTTATTTATATGTTCTGGTCAGGGCCATCTGGATGGCCATCTCTGCCGTCTCCATAATTCACCCAAGGGAGTAGTGATTCCAAGAAAACCACAGCCGGGTTGCGCCCAGTAAGCTCACGAGGGGCAGCTCTTTCGGGAAGGGCACCTACGTCTCCAGCGTGCACCTCATGCATTATATGTGGGCCGGCCATAAACTGCTGTAGTTCTTCAGGAGGAAGTGATGGTATCGCATCAGAGAAATCAGAGACCAGCAAATGTGAGTATCTGCAAGCAAAAATAAAGATATGTTATCATCATAAGAAAGATGGTCGAAAAAAGCATTGAAAACTAAAACTCGATTCAGCCAGGCGATGAGCACTGTAAATCAGTGCACAACTAGTATTTGGGACAATCAGCATAGAGAAGCCAAGACCGCTGATGAAACAGAAGCGGTGGTGCTCATTGACACTGCAAGTGGATGATGATCTACACGAGATGAGTAGACTAGTTCAGAACAAGCAACTGAAATCAGAGAGCAATCTTGCTATTGAAAACTGATCATCATGAGAGTTGGACACAGTCAACAAATCTTCAGAATATTTTTTTCTTTTTCTTCTTCAAAGTTCCAACCTTGTAGATTAAGGTACTATATGGTCCGTGGTAAATTTGCAATATGAGCATTTGCGCTCAAGTTCTACAGTGTGGCCAAGTCTGCATAGAGAATTTGTCAACTTTACTTGTCTCTTCGGTCTCCAATTTTTTCCTATTTGAACTTGAAGGATAATAATCCTAGGATGTTGATATTACCATGTCAAACGGGTCATAGATAATATCGAAAGTGATTTGATATTCAGTATCGCTGATTTCACAAAAAAAAAATTGAAATGGAGTGGTAAAATTCCAGGGGAGAGCTTCTTAGAAGAAAAAAATTGAAATGGAGTGACTTGTTAGTTATATGATGAGAATGACTTACTCATTTTTCTCTGATGAGAATGCTTCGTTCCTAACACACGCCCAATCCTTGGCTTCATTGCTGTTTTGGTTAAGTGATTCAATCACTAGAAGAGCAGCTTCTTTCAATAGATTCTGCAGTTCTGGAAACCTCCATATAAGATAATTTCGTTCAACATATATGTTATTAAGGTGATCCAGGGTAGGGCCTCCTGCTTTGGCAAATCCAAACAATGAGTTTTTAAGTATTTGAGTCCATGCCGAATCCTTGAGAGGTGCCTTGTCAACTAATTTCTGAAGCACCAAAGGATGAAGCATCAATGCCTGCTTCATAAGATCAAGTGATGTGGATTTCTCAGTCTCCAGAGCAGTCTCGCGCTCTAGATAGAAACGGCAAACAGCCAGAGAAAATGAGAAATTTGGGAACAGCCAGAGGGAGGTGTCACTGCCATACTCCTCAGCAAACCGTTCTAACCATTCATATTCTTGTGCCCTGAGAGAGAAGTAATCAATACAAAAGAGTGCTCCCTTTGGATCATCGGAATCTAAAGACAACAGAAGCTTGCAGACCTCTAATGCTGAACGGTGGCAGCCACGTCTGTCCATGTTTTTCATGTGGCTAAAAAGGGCTGTGAATAGAGGCTTATTTGTATCATGGGTGAATTTCAATTGACAGTTCCCCTGCAAGGGGGTAAACAGTGGATGCCATGCACACTCCAAGGCAAATAAACACTTGGAAATGGCATCTGCAGATGACTGATGTTCTCCTGAAAACTTGAACAACTCGGCAAAGGTCAGAAGAGATTCGATATGGTACGGATAGTGTGCTAAGATGCTTGCAATGGCATTGAGATCATTGATGGCTTTGGCAGCTTCAAATGCTTGTTGGGCATGCTGGTAAGATGCTGACTGCACATACCTGAAAGATTTTTAGTAAAAAGTCAAGACATATTTCTAACGAGATTTTTTGTAATAACTATAAGGAAAACATGCCTATTATGAGCTGGCTATAGAACCCAACTGCAAAGGAACACTACTGCTATGCCCAATGTAACCCCAAAATGTCACATCAAAATGGGAAATAAACATACTTCCATCCAACATACAACCCGGCCTCATCACCAATGTATATTTAGTCACTTTTGAAACCTTAAAGGTGAAGAGAAGAAGAAACTGATAAAGAAACCCATGCATGTCATGCTGATAACGTGTCCATAGATGCAGATGTAAGGCAAGAAAACCTAGCTACCAACATATGGTTTATTATCATCTCCTCATTGAATTTGAATAGTTATAGCTCATAACATGGAGATAGGGAGGAATTGGATGCCATTAGTCAGCGTATATACATACCAAGATGTATGTATCACTGAACTTATTAAAAAAATGTGCCAATAATAAGAGATAGACTTGTGTCCTTCTGAAGGATTTGAATCCGAATCCTTCTCACTCAAATTCAACCCTCCGACATTCGAACACAAGATCCACTCCGTTGAAGTTGATCTATATTATTTCAAGTATCTATAAACCAAAAATCAAGTGTTTTGAATATTTTTTGCCCATCCATGAAGCGACGCAACATGGACGGCCAAAGTAGTGAGTTGGTTAGATCTATGTCTTTAAACATACAAATTCTTGATCCGGCCATTTGATTATGATCTAAACATTTAAAAACCCCTACAAACCATTTTTGTTAGGTTTCAAATGTTCTACACCGTTAAACTAACGAACTCACTATTTAGGCCGTCCGTTTTTTCCACTTAACGCATGGGGGAAAGTATTCAAAACACTTGATTTTTAGTTTATAGATACTTGAAATAATATAGATCAACTTCAACGGAGTGGATTTGTTAAGAATGTCGGAGGGTTGTATTTGAGTTGGAAGGATTCGGGCTCAAATCCTTTTGAAAGGACACAACTTTACCTCCCAATAATAATTATTCAATTGAGGGGAAAATTCCAAATGTTTGTGTGATATGCAAATTACTGCTCTGCGTAAATAACAAGTTTTCAAGTTTCCAACAGGATAGGAACAAGCATAGCAGCATAGATTTGAAGCAGATAATGCAATGCGACAGCAAATATAAAGCTAAAAGTCCAAAAGAAGTGCTGTGCGTCAATATATGTGCATGATGATACAGGTGGTGGGTCACCATACTTGTAGGCACCACAGCATGCAGCAGGTATAGATTTATATGTCAACGTTGTATAATCTCTATCAAACTCCTTAAAATAGTAAGAACACAGATTTATAACGGATGTATAAACTCCATCAAACTCCTAAAAATAGCGAGAACACAAATTTATAACCAAGATGTATATATCACTGTAAAACTTATTTAAAAAGATGTGCCAATAATATTTATTTAATTGAGGGGAATATTCCAAATGTTTGTGTGATATGCAAATTGCTACTCTGCGTAAATAACAAGTTTTCAAGTTTCAAACAGGATAGGAAAAAGCATAGCAGCATAGATAAGGTTGAAGCCAGGTAATGCAATGAGACTGCAAATATAATCTAAAAGTCCAAAAGAAGTGCTGTGTCAATATATGTGCATAGTACAGGTGGTGGGTCACCATACTTTTAGGCACCACAGCATGCAGCAGGTATAGATTTATATGACAACCAATGTATAAACTCTATCAAACTCCTTAAAATAGTGAGAACACAGATTTATAACGGATGTATAAACTCTATCAAATTCCTCAAAATAGCGACAACACAAACTTAGAACCAATGTATAAACTATATCAAACTCCTCAAATTAGTCAGAACACACATTTATCAGGAAATGAAAGGCATTGCCCAGACCTCAATTCTATGATAATCCTAGTAATCTCCAAAGGAAAGATGAGGTAAATGCCTATGAGATAGTCACGACCCATGATAGAATGGGGATCACAGCACACAAATTGTCGGATACAAAGAGGTAGACCTACCATTTTTAGGATACAGAAGGGGGACTACAGTATGATACAACTTCAATACTCAAATAGTTTGAGCTATCAGATTCCTGGTCTTCAGGGACAATGTCAGTTAAAATGGTAGTAAAACTGGAGCTTAGAATGAAGCCCATTAGGTCTATCTAGCAGTAATCCCAGTAGGGAAATAAATGTAAGCTGCAAAGTTTCTATACAGTCCCTGATTCTCTGGACTCAAAAACAAACGGAATGGAAAGACCAGGTACCATCACAGTTGACTATAGTAACTGTTAGAGGTTAATTATGACCACAGTTACCACAATTACTAAATCATATCATGTCAAGAAGCAAATAGCATAGCTGTGAGAAGAGGAAATTATCATGGATTAACCATATTCAGTGCATAGTCCACTTTCCAGAGTAATTTAAATCACGAGAAAAACTGAAAGTGCACATGGCTGAAATGTACTAAGTGCATAGCCATCTCTACTGTTGGAATCACTAAAACCACAAAAAAGAGCAAAATGAGAATGGTTTGGCCACACTCAGCTCATAGCTAATACACCGTCAATATCACTTCTTTTTTCCTTTCTTTGTGTGGAAAAGGCCGCATAGGCTTATGTGAGGGAGGAGGAAGACTAAAAGGATAGAGGCAGCCCAACAACGGACCCAATATTGGGGACAAAACTCCAATGAAGGGAGAAAGAAGCTGCACCCCACCGCACGCGCGAGAGAGAGAGAGAGAGAGAGAGAGAGAGAGAGAGAGAGAGAGGGGAATTATTGCCTAGCTCTCCTAATTGTTCATCCTGCTGTGCACATGAATTACAACAAGCCTCCATGAACGGGTATTAGCCTTGGCGAGTCGTGAACTCGAATCGTTGTGTAATAAGCATACATCATCTTGCCCTCTACTCAACACTGTGCTCCCAAGCACTGATGCCGCAATTGATGCATAACAAACTTGATAGAATATACAAGCAAGGACTTAAACAAGATCCTTGGTTCTGACGGAGAACAGAAAGGCAGATAAGCACATCCTCCCAAAGAAGAGAAATGCAAAAGGCTCTTGAGAATGACCAGTTCCAAGAAACTTGGAAATAGAAGCCAATGTCGCTTGAGAAATGTGGTAGAGGGCTATGGTGAAATAAGTAAGAACACTCACAAGATAAATCTGAAGCAAAAATCCTATAGCCCAAGAGCAAAAGCCAGGTAGGAGGACACAAGTGTCGCACTAATGAGCATATCAGCACCATTGTGCATGATGATAACTTGATTTGCTAAAAACCTACTAAGAGTAGAGAAAAACAATAAGGAGAAGAGAAAAGGGAAATGAGTCTGGGAAATTGTGAACAATAGTTTGGAGCAACAACTGGCAAAATACTCGATGTTGTCTAGGTGCTTACAAATTTCAACCTCTGGACATGTCAGGCACTCTAATGTCTTAACAGACTTACCATATCAAATGAATATGTTTACTTTATGCCGTTAAACTAAAGTATGGATAGGTCTAATCAATATATCAAGCTCAGAACTGATTGTTTCTGTTGGTTGTTCAATTAAAGTCACAGAGACCATCTATATAGTGCAAGATAGAAGGTAATATGTAAGGGATAATAAGAGTATAATCTAGAAGACAAAAGGATTCCCAAAGAAGGTGGTGGCATAGTGGTTTTCCCTTTATCTCTCTGTGCGTGTGCGTGTGCATTTTTTTTTTTTTTTGGTGGGATGGGGGGGGGGGGGGTGTTGTGTGTGTAGTTTGTGGCTTTTCCAGTTGGACAACTTGTAACCAAACAGCTATCAAATAATAGAAAATTAAACAGCATCAAAATTATCTATGACATGCATTGTCCCCAGACACAGACAAGAAGTATAATCTAGTATACATTACAATGCTTATCGAAGGTGAAGACGAGGGAGGGGACGGGGCGAGGGACAATCTATAACTATCAAATAATAGGAGAATAGTAACAACATTATCTACATTGTGCATTGTCCCAAAACAAATATGAGAGAACCATACGTATAGTTCATTAAGAACGAAGAAAAATAAAGAAAGTCACCATAAACTCAAAATGGGTATTATGCTAAACTAAGGTATCTAGCGGGGGTAGGTCAGCAGCAATCCCATATTTACCTTTAAACATGTACTTTTTACACAACAAGTGCATAACACAGAAGAAAGAATCAAATCCATGCGTTGTCATATTCAATACCAAAACTCCTTAAAAGTTAGTAAAAAATATAGACAAAGATGGAAGACTAAAAAGTTCCACAGGAAAAAATAAATCAAAGCAGCCAAAAAGGATTACACTCCCTTAAATTTATGCTCTCTCTCTCTCTCTCTCTCTCTCTCTCTCACACACACACACACACACACACACACACACACACACTAGCTTCTAACTTAATTTAAGCCACACATTAATCTCACATAAATCAAACGTAAAGTAATGCAGGGGCAAGAAGACCAAGAAACACGTGAAAGTGATCATGTTGGATTAGAATAAACTGTAGCAAATAGAATGCAGGAGACACACGAAGCTAAATTCCACTATTAGGCATAAAGAGATGAGCTTGGGCATCATTCATTTATGGTCAGTGTTAGATTTCAGAAGAAGAAAAATAAAAAGAGAGATAATATAATAATATATTCTCTCCTAACAAAGGGATAAATTTATCGTTTGTCCTGGAAAGATAAATATGAAGTTTACCTCACTGCTACAAATAGATACAACAAAAGCATGCATCAGCTAAGGTGTATTTTTCATCATTTGCCACAATATTGTTGAGATAAGTAATGGTCACTGTAAAGCCAATACCCTATAAAAGGTTACAGTTTCCACTAGTTTCCAGGAAATCATTTTAATATTTTATGTCCATGCTCGTCCCTATATTTTGTCAGGGGCTCATGGGTCATACAACTATCAACCATGGTTTCAAATATCAACCGATTCTGATATATATCGGCAATGACGTATTGAGTTTTGAGGTACCCGATACGATATTAAAAATATAATATCCAGGGTCAAAAAACTCGGCCGTTCTAATTCCGACTGGTCTGAGTCGGAACAGGAACGAGCTTCTTAGGTCCGAGTTCGTTCCACGATACCTATCTTTTCATAATTTTGACTTGACTCGGGGCCGACTCGGTTGAGACTCGGGCGTCTCAACCGAGTCAGCTATGGTCTCGGTCTGACGCGGTTGAGACGCCCGAGTCCAGAATGAGTCGCACCCGAGACAAGCCAAAATTGGCCCTTGACTCGGCCGAGATGCGCCTGTGACTCAGCCAAAAAGAAAGGAAAAAAATGAAACTTACCTGTTTCGTCGCCTTCCCCTCTGATCTCGTCACCCCCTCTAGACGTCGTCGGTAGATCTGGACGTCGCCGGATCTCATCGTCCCCCTCTGGCCGCCTTCCCCTCCGATCTCGTCGCCCCCCTCCAATCTGGCCGCCTTCACACACATACACACACACACAGAGAGAGAGAGAGAGAGAGAGGGAGGGAGAGAGCCTCTCCGATAACTTTCCCCCTCTGATTCACCTCTCTCCCCCCCCCTCTGTCTCTTTATAAGCTTTTCTTTTTTTTAATATTTGAGTTTTTTTTTTAGATTTACCCTTCACTTTTTCATGTTTCTAAATTTATCCCTCAAATTTATATATTTCTTATATTTACCTCCTCGAATAATCATATTTCCCCAATTACCCTAAAAATAATTTTTTTTGAACATGTGATAAATGAAGATTGATGTCTATATTTTTTAAGAATTGTCGCGAATTTTTTAGAATTTTTTGAGCTTTATTTGTAGCGTTTTGCGCGTATCGCCCGAGTCCGTTCCGAGACGCCGCGACCGATGTGGAACGGTGCCCGCTGAGTCGACGATCGAGACCGCGACTTTGAACCATGATAATATCAGCCGATGTTGCCGATATGATGGATAGTGGCAATATTGACAACCAATATTGCCAATATTGATTCTAAAAATCATTGGCAGAAATAGATCCCGAAACAAGATTTTAAACCGTGCTATCAACTATCAAAGGTGCAATCTGTTGAGCAAAGTTGACTCCAAAAGCAAGGCATGTAAGCATTCTTTGTATAAAATTCACATTCAAGAAGACCACTCTTTATATAAAATTCATGTTGAATAAGTTATCAAAGAAGTGAAAGTGAACCAAGAACCTGAATTTTTTAAACTAACTACTTCTAAACAAGGCACCGCGATGCAAGTGCAGATATGAAGCTGTATCAATCCAGCTATAAAGGAGAACACAACCCAAATACATGAATGAATCAAATAATTCAGATGGTTAATACAAAATAATTAAACATTTTGGTTATAGTTAATATAAACATCATACAAGATAGAACAGCTAAAGTTAGAAGAATATTAGATTGTAAACTAATTTTTCACTGGAAATGAACAGCAAGAAGCTTGTCACCTGGAGTTAGTGGAATTTTGCACTAAGCTACAGAAATTTATCAGCCTTGAACACAAGTCCTTCATACATGCACTTTGCTCCCCACAAAAAATGCAAAGGTGTGTTTCATGTTGTGAAGCGTGATTGAGTGTTTCATTGCTGATTTCCATATATGCATATACATTTCACATCAACTTTTTAATAGTTTACTTTTGTGCCCCTTCCAGGATACAAATCCTGGCACCCCTTCTGCCATCAATTCCCTATTTTACCATACGACGCACAGCTTCAACTTAATTTGTGCTCACTCCTTACAGGAGTTTTTGATTGGTATTGATTAGGTATCTTAGAAATATCAAAATATCTTTGAAGGAACACAATATTAAAACATTATCCATTGACTCATTATGTCCATTTATTCATACACAGACTTAAGACCCATCAGTTCATCAACCATCTTTTTTTTATGTATACGTAAATCTCAGCAAGTCTCGCCCTGTCCTCATGGACTTGAAAGAAAAGATAAGAGGAGGGGGTAGGGATTTAATTCACAATTTGAAACCCCTAGCTTATAGCTAAGAACTTAATGAATCTTACTTTCACTCACACGGGCCTTTTTTCTTTTAAGGCCTCTTAGAGATCCCAACTAATCCCTCAGATATATGGCATCCCTTCTACCACTGTACCTCACAATCACCCAGGGTGGGAGTGGGGGCGGGGGACCCCATCCGGAATAGAGCGCCTGACAGTCAACAAGAAATAAAGAAGCCCTGGGGAACCCTCAAAGGGACTGGAGTGAACCAAATTCAAATCCAAGTACTTACAAAAGCAAAGACTTCATCATCATCTATCCCCATCCCACTGGGACATTGCAAATGGAGTCAGCATAACAATTACAGCATCAAAACAATTCACTTAGTCAAGACTAACTGCTAATTGAGAACTTACCTAAAATAATGCACCCCATCTTTTGTCTCTAGAAGTTCCATGGACATGGATCCATCCCAACGAGGCCAATAATTTGGTGCAGATACGAGAATCATCCTCCTTGGGTTGTGGACAACACGTCTTACACCATGCATCTGCCTTGAGCTCCCAGCACTGTGATTATTTTCAAAAGAATTGACGACCTTGGAGCCAAATATTTTTCGGAGCTCATTTTCAGCCTTAAGATGTTTGGGGTCCACCAATAGGACAGATGCAACACCATGCTTCTTTGTGCCAGGCTGAACCTCATTGTTCTGTGCCTTGATATTTTCAAACTCAGTTGCCTGAGAGGAAGGCTTTGAATTGATAGATAGGTCAGCTAGAACCGAATCAATTGACTCATCAACTTTGAATTTTGTAGATGCTGATTCATCTTTGCTCTTTTTCTTCTTTTTCTTGGATTTACGGTTAGACACAGCTGGTATATCATAAGTGTTCTTGACAACAGGATATTCTTGTTTAGTGACCTCCCCAATACTATCTCCAGTTATTTCCTGATCATCATCCTGCATCAAATAATTAAATATCAAACACCAACGCTTAAAATAAGTGGAACAGAACCAGCTGTTGCTAAGTAAACAGAAAATATATTTAGGTATTTTCTGTACATAGCTTTTTCCTATAAAAATCATGAGACAGAACAGAAGAACAAGTATACATGCTGTAAGCAACAACAATAAATCCTTGTATCCCTATAGTTTGCAGTCTGTTGTATGAATTCCTTTTATATAATAAAGACCCAATAATAAAAATCCAACTAAAGTTTCATAAAATTTATAATCACATTCTTGCCCATCAAATGTGGATGGCACTCACAAGGTATATGCTTGTTTTGATGTCGGCATCATACCGAGAATAGATAATGATGGTATGTCCCTTTCTTTCCGTTTCTTTACTTTTTTTGTCGGATAGGCAATATAAAACAACAACGAGAAGCAATGTTTTTAAGCACCTCAAAGTCCAATTCATGTCCTATGAGGTCAGGGAAAATATGTGCCTGGCCAATACAGGATTATCCAATCCATAATTAGCTTATTAATTCAAACAGTAGATCTTGCCCTCTAATGAAATCTTACAATCATAAGACCACCGGGTATGTGCGTACCAACTTGGACAGCCTAAGAATGACTCAGAAAGCAGGGCACAAAATTGAAGAAAAATTAAATTAAAACTTTTTGAAACAAGTATCAAATATTATATGCATAACAGACATTATATTGATACATATAATCCTATATATGATAAAATATTACCTTTATATTTATTTCTATGACTTGAAATAGGAAATAGATCTATTCTCTTTTGCTTCTTCATCCTCCAAAGAAGCTTTACAATCTCACATCTTATGTTGAGACTTTAATTTTACTTTTTGTTGTAGGATATCACTGTGTTATCTCTTCCTCGCAGTATAGTACTTGATGCAGAAAATGAACGGAGAACTCCATGGAATCAAATGTGTCAAAGGAAAATTGTGACATGTGACAAGAAAAATGTGTTCAAAAAAAATATATCATAAATTTGTGGAACACTTGGAAACTTTTGCACACATGTAAAAGGAATGCCCAAGTAGTGTTGTAACCAATACCACATTTGGAGCGCACTGGAGGGCGTGTATGCTGATTCTTTCATTATACGTCTAGAGTTTGTAATATTATTAACAAAAAGAAGCTTCTATTTCCTATTTCAAAACAGCAACAGCTTTAAGACTACCCTCTTTCTCTTTCTTTCTTCAAATGTAGAACGTTGATCAGGTTTGTGATGGGCGATTTATTTTAAAAAAAAAATCCCCTTTTTGAATTTAATTTCAAAAGCCACCTCTCCAGATTTTAATTCTGAAAATCAACAACTGACAAGCCACATAACTACCACGTAGGTGATTGGAGGGTTTTTTTTGCGTCCGGAATTGGCAATCCTCGACATAAAAATTACTAAGATTTTGTGTCCAAGGTTGCCAATCCCGGACACAACTGAATCATTATAACTCCTCCCAGGAACTTATTGTGTTCAAATGACCACGAAGGCAACGAAAGATTATCAATATCCTGCCAACAATGCCATCACAAAAAAACAAAACAAAACAAAAACAAATCACCACGCAAGTATCGAAGCCAAATCTCTCATCAAATCACCAAACAAGTGTCCAAATCCAAGTAATGACTCATCAATCTTGCAATGCTCAAAGTAAATCAAACATAACGTCCCTCTCTCACACACACAGACAGTGGGGTAGAGAGATTAAAGGGGGGAGATTTCAAAGCGCTTAACACAAGGATGGGGGAGAGAGACAATGGTGGCAAAGACCCCCCCAGCAGCAACAAGCACGAGAGCCGGTGATGCATAGTGAGCAATAAGCCAGCAACATGCGAGCTGCAACGTCAATTTGAGCACGAGAGAGAGAGAGAGAGAGGCGACCGCGGATGTCGATTTGACAAAATAAATTAGAGAGAGAGAGAGAGGCGACCGCGGATATCGATTTGACAAAATAAATTAGCACATCTATTTCCGGGGTCACCAACCCTGGAGGCAAAAAACAATCCCTCCACCACTACAATTTGCCGCGCAACCTCCCAAGGCCTACTTGGTGCCTACGTGGAATGTCAGAGGTCAATTTTTAGAATTAAAATCTGAAAAGGTCTCTTTTTGAAATTAAATTCAAAAAAGGGACTTTTTAAAAAAATTTGCCATTTTGTGATCTCTTTAAATGACATGGCCTCTTTGTTCAACACAAGCACCAAGTAAATCAGGTGTGGCCTCGAAATATATCAAGCTAGTTTCAACAACTTACACCTCAAAGACTAAGAGTTTTCACTTCTTTAAAAGTTAAGTGAATATTTAACCACTTTTGTAGGCATTTAACCTCTTCTGTAGGTTGATCTGGATCTGGTCATCTGAAGTCAAGCCAATCCCAGTCGAGCATGCCAACTTTTTTGACTCCAAGCACCCTTAGTAGGGCTGGTCTAAATCCATAAAGCTTGTTTCACCATAGGCAACCCAACAGCAAAAGATCCATTCTCTTTCTTAATTTTTTTTTTAAAAAAAAGTAACCGAGTTTATAATCACTCTGATTGGCCCACTTGATTTTTACCCACAAACAAATTTAAAACTCTTTAGTCTCCCAGAAACAAACAGAAAATGAATGCTTGCCTCAAGCCATACAAAATCTATGACCAGGGCATAACAAAGAGCCTCCCCTCTACATTATGCTTGTCTTGCCTACCTTACTGCATATTACCCAAAAATAAGTGCCAATACCCCAGATCCTCACCAAGCACATATAAATCTCAAGAACATAAATGCTCAAAGCATCTAGGAATAAAAGCTATTTTGTTCAGTCTTAGCATCGAATAAACACGGACTTGTCTTAAAAGAGCAAACACCAGACCCTCAACCGCAATAGATAGCAATTACTAACAAGAACATGTGTGAGAAACTTGTCAAGTTGTCCTTCTAACCGCCTATGTTTTTAAACTGATACGTGCAACACTTATCTCTCCTTCCACTTTTGTCATTGACTTCTTCACCAAATGAACTTCCACCATATGAATCCAGGGCCCGCTAGATTCCATATAGTTTAGAGCTGCATGCGGTTCCAAATATATAGTAATGCAAAATCTTAAACTTTGTTGATTTTTGCTTGAATCCCCATAACATAGTTGGAATAGCAAATCAGGGTGAAAAGCATGCATCCAAAACAAACATAAAACCAGCAGCAGTAGTTTGAGATGCATGAAAGCTTACACTTCACAGTTTCTTACCTCCCACAAGAATTCACCTAACCAAACACAACATCAAAGAACAAGCTACACCCTCAAACAGTCCAGCACAGGCTGTACCTCAAAGAGGAACAACATCATGAAGCACATTGCATAACATTTATAAAAAGACACTTCAATTTCTTAAGACTTTCTAATTTATTCATAGATTAAGGAAGTTCACAACAATCCAGTTAAATGAAATCCTAACATCATATCAACCACCACAAAATCCATACAACCAGTTATTTGATACCACAGAACGCACATAAAACCTCAATCAATCTAATTTAAGAATCAAACAAGTACGGGAACATCATGATCATTCTTGATTAGCCAATCAGCCTTCACTAGAATCATAATACGCTCGGCCCTCAAAACCTAAATCCTAGAAACGAGCACAATCGACGACTACCCCAGTCAAAAGCGTGAACACAACCAAAGAACTCCTTTATAATGAGTTTTTAATTCTTAATAAAAACCCTAGTTTTGGAGAGATGGGAGGCTCACCTGGTCGCGGTCGCCGTCGCCGTCTCCGAGAAGGTTGAAGGGGTTCTTGGACGGGGCAGCGGCCGGGGAATCGGGTTCGGGTTCGTCTTCTTCAAGGTTCGGATCCGTGTTGTTCAGCCCTTCCCTTTCTTCTAGGACTTTCCTCAGTAATCGACCGGACATTCTGCTATTTCTTCTGATTTAGCTTTTTTTTTTTTTTTTGTCCCCTTTGGTTCTTAGTTTTTGTTTGAAGGGAGCTGAGGCTCTAGGGAGCTCGGCGAAGCTTTGTTGCTAATGGCGGCAACGGATCGGGTTACTCTTGTGGGAACGGAACGGGAAATGGACGATGGCGTTATTTATATGGATAGATGCCATTTTATTATTCAATTATTATTTGAAAAAACCGCCAAAGCGTCCGCCCTTATAGCTCAGTGGTAGAGCGTCAGTCTTGTAAACTGAAGGTCCGTAGTTCGATCCTGCGTGAGGGCAAATTTTTTAATTACTTTTTATTTATGCTTTTTCACCTGCAATTATATAACGCACCTGAGATTTGTTTTTCTCTGCAGATTTAAAATTATTTTCATAAAAATCATCCCTACTATTTAATGAAAACTCTTGAGCTCTAACAGTTGCCTCGCGGTCTGTTCTCATGTCTCTCTACATATTTCATCAAATAAAAAATAAAAAAATAATTTTGCAACTAACGTCAAACTTATTCTCCAATTGAATGTTATTATTATTATATTATTTAAGTACAATTCTTCAATAGCTTTCAATTATTTCCATGCCACAATTAATATATCATTCAAATTAAAAACTATTTAATTAAATGCTACTCTATTATGAGTTCTATAATTTTATTTTGAAAATATATAAGTACTTAATATCTTAATTTCATCCAAATAGTTTTTTTCATCAAGATATGTGATTCTTTCTCAACATGTGCATCGGACATGCAATAATCTAATGCCGCATAAACAAAACTCTTCGCAAATACTTATTTAGACAAAATACGTGACCATTGCCTGTCTGCGAAGCTTTCGAAATCGAAGAACCAAGTACAGTACGGACAGATCTGATTGCAGGTCGAGTATTTTAAGCTTTCCGTCAAGTTGGATGCAAGATAGACATGATTCTAGCATCGTCCTTGCACATATCAGTCTTTCAAAGAGAAAATGAACCAAAATGTTCGACTAGTAGAGTCTCAGTAACCATTACTAATAGTAAGCTCCCAAAAGAACATGGAGAGCGATGCCTACAGGCTATAATAACACCGGTCATATGATCAATTTGTATTTCTTTGCAACATTACCAATCACCTCAGCAGCTGTTCAGATGTACACAATTTGGTATGACACATTGAATTTGGGGCTGTTATTCTGGTTCAAATGTGCTCCTTCCAACAATGAATGAATGTCAGGGGTTGCACCAAAAACGTTTCGAATGATAAAAGACTTCAGGACCAAAAACGTTTCGAATGATAAAAGACTTCAGGAGGGGGGGGGGAAATTGTAAAGAATGAGCAAACCAATGGCGATAGCCATTACGAGTACCAGAAGCGGCTGGCCAAATAAACCTCCAGTTAGGGTGCTATCAACTGCCAGCTTGGTCTGCTTGGGACTTGGATGGAAGGACCGCATGCAGGTGGTTCATGAGCAAGAGAATAAATTGAAACCTTATGGACTCCAATATGAAAAGAATACCGGATGATTACAATCCAATCAACATTCACCTCAATTTCACTGCAAAAGGATGAGAGTAATTCAGTAGAGGATGCAAGAAAAATGAAGGGAAAAGAAACTAAGCAACCACATCATATACATTGTACAGCAAAGTACATGCAAATGTGATTCCCCAACAACCAATATCATTTACAAAGCATGCAAACAGTATTGGAGAATAATTAAGGGATAAGGGCGGCAACTTGCAGTGCAAAAGGTAAACTCTCCAGCTCAAGTAATAATTCATACATGATAATAATCTTAAGTATAAGAGGAATATGGGTATAAGCTGCCGTAGCAGGATATTTCCTACCATGACCGGTCAAAAAGTTAACAAACCCAGTTTTCTTCCATCACCACACCATGTTGAGCTTCATGCCCTAAGACAATCACCCTATCATGACCACAATACACAATGCATACTTTGACATATTCACACTATCTATTCAAAGTTAGCACACTTGGCTTTCACCTAACAAGACCACCTTGGGGATAAATGGCAGTACAACCAGAAAACATACATTTGATATTTCACAAAAGAACCAGTTGATTTCATTTTATGATCAATGAAAACAATGAACTGAACTTGCTACCCAATTAAGTTGATTCATCAAAAGGAACACACAGATTAAGTTGATGGCAAATATTTAGCTAGACAAAGCTCATTTCGGTCAGAACAAGTGAAGGGTGGTACAAAGCACTTCCACTTACCAAGCCAACGAGTTAATGCAATGTCCAGAGAACTAACACTGAAATATCTTTTTCGTAATGCTATCTGCTTGATTTGATTGCAACAATATGATGTGTAAGAAAAAGGGAATTCTACTGCAAAAAGAAGACAAAAATAATAATATTTGAAAAATCTACCCAAATTTAGAAACTTCCAATACACATTATGAAATTTCAAAGGTTTCCTCACCCATTCTAGGTAAATCATCAAATCTCTCTTTCAAAATCTAGATAATTCAGATAATATTTTGACCTATCTACTTCCAAATGTAGCCAGTTCCCATGTTGCATAAAGTATTTCCCATTTAATTGATATGTCAATCAAAAAACATCTTGAATCAGCAAAACCACTGGGCCTGGCTCAGTGGTAGAGGAGTGGGTTGCAAGTTGAGGGAAGTCTCGGGTTCAAGTTCCAACTAGAAAACAAACTATCAGAAACACAAACAGCAACAACGAAAAAAAATGGGGGAAAAGGGGAACAAAGGTAACCTTAGATTGTCTAACAACAAAAAGACCTGCAAACCCATGTCATCAGAAATGGATAACTATGCATGCAACTCAACCTTTTGTATGGATTGTGGGAGATGAAGAAAGTGGAACAGGAGGAATCCACCAAGAAGAAGAAGACTTAAATCACCTGGTCTTTGTTAATTTTTGACATAAAAATCTGTGGCTGTCACCACACTTGGATCAAGCCTGATCTATTTTGGTTTCATGTGCATGGTGGGTTAAATCCTATTGGATGGCAGCAAACAGCAGCACTATGTATTGAATGTGCATGCATGCAAGTTAACTCCAAATCTTGATTGAGACCAATTTCAAAGGAATTTGATTGGCTCATATGCTTCTCAGTTATGGATTAGCAACATAAAGTGCTCTCCTAGTTTGGACTCGCAACTGGAATTAGTTTGGGAAGGGGTTAATTTTTGGCCGAGAGCTTTTCTGCAGAGGGTTGCTTTTCAGTTTTGGAAAAGAGGCTGTTGACTTTGTTGTCTTGCTGAGATTTCTTTGTATTGGAGAGTTTGGTGAGGAAGAAGCTGTGTTCTCGTAATTCTCTCTTAAGTAGTGAAAATCTTTTTGACGCCTTCGCTCGTGGACGTAGCCTGGTTTGGGTGAACCATGTAAAAGTTTTGCTTATGTTTTTCTTATCTTGTTTTACAATTTCCCTGTGTGTTTCATGGGCACAATCACGATCAGTTATTCCAATCCGGGTTCCATATAACAGTCTCTGGTTGGTAGAGAAGAAAATGGAATGGAAGGAGGAGCCCGAAAAAGAAAGGGTACGAAAATATAGAAATATAAAGGGTCTTGTCCCTAATGGAAAAGTAAAACTAATGTAATATATAAATATAATTACTTAGGCTTGATCTGTATGAAATGATTAAATTTGTAGGAAGTTAGAGGTAACTTCAATTGAATATTAGAATGAGGGAGAATTGTCTCAAGGATAGAATCTAGTCGAGGAGCAATGAGGATTTGGGGTAGACCAAAATGAACGTGAATTGAGGCTACTAAAAAGGACAAGATATTTGTTAATTTAACAGATCAGATTGCCCTTAACAAAGCTGAATGCGGAGGATTCAATTTCATGTATCCAACCCCAAAGATTTGGAATAAAGGCTTTGTTGTTGTTGCCGTTGTTTGTTTTATTCATTGATTTACTTTAATCTGAAACATATCCAGTTTGATCTGTTTCGAAAAGTATTAGATCCTAGAATCCTTAATCTGCGGAAACGAGAGAGTTCCCTGAGAAACGGAAGGATTATTTCACGGTTCGAAGGCTGAGTCGTATTCGACTCGGCGGGTGCCGAGACGAGCCCGAGACCTGATTCGAAGGATCCAGCTCAGATCGACCGACTCGGCCCTGACTCGGAGTCAACTCGGCCGAGTCACGATCCGACTCGGAGTGACTCGGCTGATTTGGCTGAGTTGACTCCGAGTCGGGCCGAGTCGACCGAATCGATTTATAAAAAAAACACTTACCTGAATCTAGGTCTCGCTCGCCCGTCGTCACCGCTTGCCCGCCCGATCTCTCTCAATCTCTTCCTCTCGCTCCCTCCCTCCCTCCACTCTCTCAAAGCAACAAAGCGAGGGGGGAGAGGGGGAGAGAGAGACGAAGAGAGATGATCAGTGGGAGAGGAGCCAGAGGGAGGGAGGAAGAGAGATGAGAGAGAAAGGAAGCGAGAGCCAGAGTCAGAGAGCCAGAGGGAGATGATCATCTGATCTCTCTCTTGTCTCTTATCTTTTCTTTTTCCTTTTCTTTTTATTTTTTTTGGTTTTTCTCATATATACCCTCAAATCTTTCATATTTCTAAACTTACTCCCAAATCACCATATTTCTTAAATTTACCCTCGAAATCATCATATTTTCTCAATTACCCCCGAAAACAAACTTGTTTTGAACATGTGATATATAAAAATTAATGTCTATAATTTTTTTGGATTTGTCACAATTTTTTCAGATTTTTTTAGCCTCTTATATAGCGTTTTGAGCGTATCGCCCGAGACCGATCCGAAATGCCGTGACTGATGCATCTCAGTGCCCGCTAGGTCGGCGGCTGAGACCACGACTTTGAACCATTATTTTCTTCTCAAGGGGTGAAATCAACATCCAAATTGAAGAGGATCATGGAGTATTGAATGATATAGGAAGTGTTGGAAGACAATTTGGCGGATATGGTTGAATGAAAGACCTGTGCTGGGAGGAGGTGTTTGAGTTGGCAGGTTATGATCAGGCCTAGAGATGCAGGGATTCAATTATCTCCGATATCCTAAGATGCCAAAACACAACATGAATTTTGATGTGACCTTACTTGGTACAAGTTCAGTGACACAAATCTTGAAAAGAGGGGGGGGGGGGGGGGGGGGGGGGGGGGGGAGGATTACTTAGCTAGGCATAAACAAGTGCCTGTAAATGAAAACCAAGATCATGATCACATTCTAACTAGAGTATACATCTGGCAAGATATGCGAGAAATGGATCTACACAGTTCATCCAATTATCTTGAAATTTTTATCAAAATAGAATATGAATGTTGATGTGGGCTCATTGGTACAACTTAAATGACTTGAAATTCTCGGAACTCAAAGAACAGGAAATCAGTTAGTTAGCTTTTAAAAAGAAAGTGTCTTAGCACACAAAACTTTAAATGGATTCAGAGATAGATGACAATGATAAATTATTTCTTCAGATTCGTGCATATATTATATAAAAAGGACTCAGAGACCGCGAAAATCCTCCAACAGATTTAAAGGATGAAGTGGTGATAGACCTGGAAAAATCTGATCATCAACTACAAATTTTATGAGATCAGCTCCATTTGATGGAATGAAATGTTAATATACCAGAGTATTGAAATATGTTGCTCGCATCCAATCAAAGTGGGAATCCGGGTCTAGTTAAAACTGAATTGATGAGTTTGGTAAAAGAAGAGAAGGTGTGAGATTAGTCTGACATCAAATAGGGAGGTGACTGAATAAACATTTAAATAAGACTTAGACCCAAGATCCCCTATCATTAGGGCTTTCTCCTTTTGAGTCAAATTGAGTTTTAATCTATTAATCAGTCCACCTCAAAGCATACCTGTTGAAATTGGGTCTTAACCAAATTCCCAACAAATAATAGCATCAGGGCCCATGGTTCGTTGAACCTTCAGTTCAATCTAGTGAACAATGATGCATTTGGTTATCTCCACTAGAAGATGGTAGTTTCTACGTGCAGAAAAGATTTAGTATAGGCTGAAAATAGTTCACTTTACTGGTCTCTGAAGGAAGCGAAAGAGACTTGGTAATGGGTTGAAAAATAGTCTGATTCACTGGCCGTGAAAGAAACGAAAGAGACAAAATGCACAGACCGCGTTGTATGAACAAGAAAAAGATAATTTGGGCTCGACTGAATACAAGGTGGAGATTGTTGGAATATGTACATCGCATTCAGTCAAAGTGGGAATTCTAGACTGGCTAGGATTGAATTGTGTAGTCTGGTAAAAAAAGGAAAAGAATGTGAGATTGTCCTACATCGAGTAGGGGGTGATTGGATATCATTAAGAAGATCTAGACTCAAGAATCATCAGGCATTTCTCTTTTTGGGTCAAATTGGATTTCAATGACACCGTACACCTCCCGAATTTGCCCTTAACCAAATTCTCAACAACAGACGAGGTACTTATGTTGTAAAAGATAGTGATTAAGGGAATCTTCAGATATTTGAATCATCAACCGGAACTGCACTGGGACTAATAAAAGTTTAAACTGAAGAAGCTTATTGAGAGGATATGGGGGTGAATAATACAAGGAGGATAGATATAGAGTACCAACACTTTGTCTAAAAGGTAGGAAAAGAAGAGAGGGAGACTAAAGAGGACCTTCATCAAGGGCTAGAAATTACTTCAAAACTATGTACAAGGAAAGCCTTGTCCTAGATAAGACGACTAACACACATAAAAACACCTTAGATAAGGTATGCATGTAAACATATATGCATAGCTTAACATATCCAATCATCTATTATGAAAACTTACTCTGCCACTTATCCAAACAAAGGACCAGGAGATGAAAATTCTCAATGGGACATTAGAAGGAACCTTCAAGTAGACGAATAGATCGCCTTGGACGGAGAACTTGTTCACACATAGCTTCTTTTGCTGATGTTCTAGTGCTTCTTAAATTCACCACCATCCCACCCTTATGTTCAACACCAGAATGATGCCTCTTAGTGTGGAACTCTTCATGAAACTCAGGGCTATGAGCTCTTTTGGAATTATTGTGAAAGGACTTCTGAGATTGTGAGCATCTTCATAGCCAAATAAACAAGCAGCTTATATTAGGCAAAGTATTTGGATACAAAGGAACTCTTAAGCTTAGGTTAAATAGTTACCCTGATGTCTTGATCTCGTCAGCATGAGTACTTTCACCCTGCATGCACAATGCACACTAGAATTAGTATTTAGATACTAAGGGTCCATTTATAAATTCACTGCAAATAAAAATTTACATTCCCTATATATGCACACTATCCACAAAACAGAAGGCAAGTCTAATATGCAATATTTTTCAAATAAGAGAACATGTACCTAATGTGATTGCATAGTACTATAACTACAAGGCCTTTCACCTCCAATATATAAGTCAATTATAATGGCTGGGTCCTTGGTGAATATCAAAATGTTACTCTGTGGATCAACATTTGAATTGACAGCACCATTAATTGACAGGTCACAGCCACTGAGGACTGGCTTTGTGGTAAAGGGATGTGGTTGGGTTATGAGAGGTCTCAGGTCCAAGACTAGGCTTCAGAAGAAGAAGAAGATTATGACGATGAAAAAGAAGAAAAAGAAAGTAAGAGAAGGGGAGAAAAGCAGTTCACTGGTGCGGTGGGTAATTCCCGGAAGAGTTATCCACGCGCCAATTTGCAGAAATTAAAGGATGAATTGTAGAGATCAAACCAGAAAAACACAAAGATTTATGTGGAAACCCAAAAGAAAAAAACTACGGAGGGAGAGAGAGAATTTCACTATAATTCAGGAAACATATAATGGCGGCCGCTTGGTCTCTAGCGCTAGCGTTTAGGGGATTAATTGATCATCCCACTTCTTGTAAGAGGGGGTTTTCTATTTATACATGTGATTGTCTTGGGATAAGGGTCACAGGATTCTCATCTAACTAAACATCTTAACCTAACTTAAATTCTTATTATGGAGGCGGTTTGGAGCCGAACATCCTCATTTAAATTAGTAGAACTCATGTTCGTCTTTATTCAGAGATCATCGTCCAGCTATTTGATATGATCAATCCGCTTCAGAGCTGTAACCGTTAGGTTCAAATGGGGTATTTGCAACTGACTCTACCTCTAATCTTCCAACTGTTTAAACTGTGTGGAGTTTGAATGGGACTGAAACTCTCCTTCAAAGGTTCTGAAAAGGGTTGTGTCACGCATCCACCGAGAGATTAGATCGACACGTGTCATAATCTCACGGGGTCAAAAACTGACCACTACATATGTCCCCTCTACTTTCCTCTCTTTGTCGAGTGATCGGGAACATGTCCTTGAGAATTATGTGTTCCCGGGAGCTCCAAGAGAAAGGGAGGGGAGCAGACTTCTTGAGTTTAGCGTCGGGCTTCCTGTGTCGCTTTGGTTTTTGTCTTTTAGTGGCGTGCCTCTACAGGTTGGTAGAGCTTTTAAATGCGTATCCAATTTGCTATCGCATCGGTCAAGTAACTGTCAATTTTAAAAAGAGGCACTACGCTTGAGGTGGGTGCTGTGAATCAAGTGCAATTGTTTAGATCCGATCTGTCGTGACAAGTGTAAGCCTCTGGTCAGGTGACTTCTCGACTTCTGAGGGTTTTAAAATGCATCTCTTTTTCAAACCCTCAAAATTATCCCCAATTTCCTGGGTTTCGGCAATCCCTTGTCTTCTTCCTCCTGTGCTCTCCCTTCCTTCCGATCTTTCTTCAACTTTTTTTCTCCAGAGATAACGAAGGGAAGCAAGTCTGGCGCTGCTAGCGGCGCAAGCAGAAGCAAGGCTGTGGTGGAGGAGAAGGGGTAAAGATCTCATTTTTGCACCAAGGTTGGCATGTATTTGATCCAACTACGAGACTTCACAACCAGGCAAATGTTGACAAATACCTGACAAGATATGATGTCTGCCTCTCTCCTGGAATCGGGGTCGAATTCTGCCCCCAGGACACCGAGTTCGTGAGGTCTCCGTCCAAAGGTAGTGTCTACATGCATCCCCAGATCCTGGCACTAGAGCTAAAGCTGCCGCTGATGAAGTTCGTCCTCAGCGTTTTGACCTACTACATAATCGCCCCATTGTAGTTGTCGGGGGTGGCCTAGCGTACCGTGCTAGTGTTCGAGACCCTCCGTGCCCTAATTATTCTCATGCCTGTCAGCGTGAGGTTTTCAATGTCGCCTTCGCGCTGAGAAAGACCGCCCAGGATGCGCGCTACTTCGTGCCCCAAAGTGGATGCTAAAAGATCATTATCAACATTGTTGATAATGATCATGGCACGTGGGACACCAGGGTTGGGTGATCGGTCCGTGGGAGGCAGAGTTGGAGAACGAGTATGGAGCCATCCTGACCACGTGGAATTTGGCCCCGGTTGCTCCGGGAGGTGCGGTGTTGACCGTTGAGATTGACTTGAAGTTGCAGGAGCTAACTATTGTGGATTATGACAGTCGTAACTGGGGTTGGTTGCTGGATCCTAATAGGACTCTTGTGCCCCAGTTCTCCCGAAGGCGCCAGCCTCAGCTAAGAGTTCGTCTATAGGAGAGGCCAAGGGTCTCGGGCCAAGTGTCCCCGTCAAGAGGAAGAGGGCTCGACCCCCGCACAACCCTCGGGATCTTTCCTTTCTGTAGAGGTAGCTTCTGAATAAATTAGTTTTTCCTCAGTAATGCAGCTCTTTAATGCTTGTTTTCTTTTGCAGAAGAGGAGCAAGATTGGCTTCGACAAATACAATGAGGAGATGTTGGATCCGTTGTCGGCGATGCCCCCTGGCCCGGCCTCGACTATTGGACAGCTCCATGTGTAGAAAGATGCTCGGTTGGGCCCTCCGAGCTCACAGATTCTGGTGTTCCGGGAAAATCGTCGGTCGTTGAGGCCTCCAAGGAGGGTGCAGGTGCGCTCCACGAGCCGATAACGTGGAGGCGGAGGTGCCAGAGGAGCGTCCCATTGCAGTCGGAGCGCTTCCTAAGCAGGAGGGTGCGATGGTAGAGTCTCCATCTATTCTAGCTGAAAGTGGGCTCGAGCCTATTCCTAGGCTCGAGGTGCAGGGAGTTGTCGCGCCTCCGCTTGCAGAGGATGTCGCGAGGGTCTCAGACCCTCCTTGCTCTTCGGGTACCGGTGCTGGGCCTCAGGTGCCGACCTCAGGGCGGTCTGCTCCGAGCTCGATGTTTGAGCTATTTCTCCAACGGGGGGACGAGGAAGCTGCCCTGGGGTATAGAGACTTTTTTGCAGGACTGGAAGAGCTCAAGGCGCTTTCCTTGAAGGATCAGCGACGACATTTGAAGAACGAGGTCTTCAAGGTAAGCTTTGTTGGGTTTCTTCCTTGACTTTTGTTTGATGTTTGACTTTTTTTCTTGTTTTAACCTCGGAACATTGTGTTTACCTCCGAGTTGCAGGACACTCACCGGGACACCCTCAAGGAGAAGCAGAGCACGACTGTCGGGCTGCACCGAGAAATGGAGGAGCTTGCTTCCAAAGAGGAGGCGGCCAGCAGTATCTCTCAGCTCCAGGTGGACATGGACCATGAAGTTGAAGTCTAGAGAAGTCGGTAGGTGGAGCTAAAGGGGCTTTAAGGGGAGTCAAGGGAGAAGGAGACCCTATTGACTCAGCTGTCGGAGGCTCAGGGAGAGCTGGAGAGGAGGGGCTCAGAGTTGAAAAAGAACTCTGAGTTGCATAAGGCGAGCGGAGTCACGACGGAAAGATATCGAGCTGTAAAACAAGAAGTCAAACTGCAGTCGACTCGGAGGGACCTGGAGGAGACACGCCGATGCGCTGAGGAGGCAAAGCCCGCGATGGGGTCGGAGAAGGCTGCCTTTGAGGATGCGAAGGCATGCCTCGAGGATGACTTAAATGAGGTGTTGTGTACCCAGTGAGTGGCGGAGGAGTGTCCAAGTAGTGACAAACCAGTGTCAGCGGGAGATGAAGGTTTTCAAATTCAAGAAGTACAGGGATGGATACGAGGACGGGAAGCGAGACGTGGCCCCGAGATATCCAATTGAAGTTGATGCCTTCTTGGCAAGCCAAAGCATGGGAGGTGCTCTGACGCACGGGTCCTTTGTCGTGGAGACGGGAGCTTCTCCGCGTGCTCTGTCTGGCAACGCTATTCTCTCCGACTACGGGCCTCCCCACAGATGATGCTCCGACCGCCGAGAACTCAAATCGTGGTGCCACTGAAGGGGCGGATCTTCCAACTTCCTCTCTGAGTCCTCAAAGAAGGCAAAGTGAGTGTTTGGAGTTTTTTCTGTTTTATCTTTGAATAATTCCAATGTAAGTCTCTTTGAAGGAATAAACGAAAAGTTTCTCCACTACCTGAATTTTGTCTTATTTTTGTTGTGCCTCAAGGCCCCGTGGGTGTTTACCTAGTGGCCCCATTGGATCCTCCCTCTAGTTTGGCATGTTTAGGCGAAAGAGAGCATGTCCTCGGGAAGGAATCGCTCAGGAACTACAAATGCCCCGCGGGGGCCGGTCCATCAGATGCGAGGTGCCTGAGGAATCGGGGATGAGGCCTGAGAGTTCCGATCCTAAGGACGGTGATGAGGGAATGGAGCTGAATCTCCAATAGTCTTTCCTTAAATATTGCATGCTTTTACATGGCATCATTTCAAGTAAAAAGGATTACATTGCTTCTTATGGGGCCCCCCATCCCGAATGGTGCTGAAAAGTAAGCGCTTTAGTCGATAGCCTCACCTGGGGTGTCTCTGACCTCCAGGACTTCCTCCTGGTCAAGGACAAACTCATCGAGGTACCCACATTGAAGTAGATCCTCGATGTGCCTTCTGAGAGCCTGGTAATTCAAGGTGTCATGCCCCTAATGCCATGGAAAGAATAATGTCCTGCTTCTAAAGAATCCAGGTCGCACTTGCTAGGCTTTGGGAGTCTTATTTAGGGTTGAAGCTTGATGACGTGAAGGATTTGATCAATCGGTAACTTCAAGGGAGTGGAGGCTAAGTTGTCCTTGGTCTCTGTTGCTATCGGGGGGCGTTTTCTGCACTCTTGGGTGTTAGGGCATGATGCCTCCTCGTCCGTTTTCGTGGGGGACCGAAGCTGTGGCTCTCCAGATCCCCATAGGGTGAGGTTATTTGGGAGCGCCTTTGGTTTAACTTGAAATGTAAGTCGATCGGAGCTGGGGCATGTTGATGAGCTTGGGAGAGTGCGTCCATTTGGGCTTCCTTTGCGCTCAACTCTATGACATGTTCTTGAGCTTTTCTAAGGGCCTTTAGTTGCGTGAGGAGCTGGCGTTTGATTTGGGTGACTGCTTCTCACTCGCGTTTGGCAATATCACGATGGATGGCGGTCGGCTCTAGCTCGCGGTCCTCCAGGGTACCCTGTTCACTCAGCTATCATTGTATGTAGGCTACTCGCTGGATGAGCTGTCCTCGAGAGAGTATTGACGACTCGTGTTCGCCGGAGGTATTGACGTCATAGTGATTAGTGCTCTTGGGTGCCATGATTGTTTGAAATCTTTTTGAGGACGTGAAAGGGTGAATGGGGAGAACTTGAGAGTGTGGACTCAAAGCTCTCAACAAAAGCACCAAATGTGGTGGGTAATTTTGGAGGAGTTATCCACGCACCAATTTGCAGAAATTAAAGAGTGAATTGCGGAGATCAAATCAGAGAAAAATACTGAGATTTACGTGGAAACTCGAAGGGGAAAAATCACGGAAGGAGAGAGAATTCCACTATAATTCAGGAAACTTACAATGATGGTTGCTTGATCTCTAGCGCTAGCGTTTCTGAGATTAATTGATCGTCCCCTTCTCGTAGGAGGGGGTCTCTATTTATACGTGTGGTTGTCTTGGGAAAAGGGTTACAAGATTCTCATTTAAATGAATATCTTATCCTAATTTAACTACTTATCATGGAGGCATTTTGAATTGGTAGGACTCACGTTCGTTTTTATCCAGAGATCATCGTCCAGCTGTTGATATGATCAATCCCTTCAGAGTTATAACTGTTAGGTTCAAATGTGAATTTGCCTGAAGATAAGAGTATTTGCGACTGACTCTATCTCTAATTTCCAACTGTTAAACTGCATGGACTTTGAATGGGACTAGAATTCTCCTTCAAAGGTTCTGAAAAGGGCTACGTGTCACGCATCTACCGAGGGAATAGATCGACACGTGTCATAATCTCACGGGGTCGGAAATTGACCACTACAACAGGTCAGAAAGATAAAAGCATGCGATCAAAACTTCATTTATTCAATAGCTCTCACTTGCAAATACTCATGTTTTCATACATATATTTAACAGAAATACCTCTTAGCATCACCAAATAGGTTAAGTCCCTACTCATCTCTAGTGGTTTCTCCCCACCTTAGAGAGGTCAACTTTCACAGATCCAAATTGAACAATTCACCATTTCTGTTTTTTTCTCTTCTTCTTTTTTACTTATAAGTCTTCTTTCCCCTGTCCCTCCCTTTTGTTGTACGTTCAACTTTCCCTTGCCTATATTGATCAACGTAAATCCTTCAGTTTGTCTATACAAGAAGCGGACTGCTCGTGGTCCCTATGGGTTTTGTAGTTCTTTCAAGAATTAATAAAAATGCAGTTCTATAGAGTTAATAAACTTTCCTTCATGGTTTAACATGGAATCAGAGCAACAATTCAGCATCTAGCTTAACATAATTTGAATGGAGGCTACCTGCAACCGGAAAACACGATCTACATCCAAATTGTGATTCAGAACCCTATTGCAACTTCGACTTCAAAACCCTACAACGACATTGACTTTGACTACTAATCCGAACCTCCAATCTGCGGTCTTCAATGTCAGATCCAATTTGTTCCTCTTTGACTTCACATCCACTCTATTCAATTGATCGGAGCAAAAGAAAGTATTTAGGTTGATATGCCCTTTCCAATGATCTATAATTTGGAGTAAACCTTCCCTCTTCGATGAAGAGCCAGAGGAAGAAGACAAATTCACTTATGAAGATCATGGTGAGTCTCTAGTTGTCCAAATCAAGCTCTGGTTTCAGTTGAATGAAGCACTTGCCGAAGTAAACACTTGCACTTACTAAAAAGAGAATTTGCTAGTGTTTCTTCTTATCTTCCTCTCTTTCTGGGGTAATTCAGTCCACCTGTCCAACGACACAGATTTATCACAACACCTTAGAGATACAGGATAAGAAACTTACCACACTCAAAGGAAGCCACCCTAGAGATATAGAGAAACACTCACCACTTAGTGGAACCCACCAAAGAGATACAGAGTGAAGAAGAAACACTATTTTATTTCAAATGACTTGGTTACAAATGAGACCCATAGTATCTATCAGACTAAGCGACTTTCTTCATAGACCCAAGAACGTTTACTACAAGAGACTCTTGGAGTACAAGTTTTAACTTAGTACATTAATTAGTTTGACCTGTTAATAACACAAAAAATCGGGTCTTGCTAATGAACGCAAGGCCACGTGTTAACAAGCATTAACTGCCTTACTTTTTAGGGCTTTTATTTGATTTCCAAGACGACAAGAGTCATATTTTGAATATTCCAAATCTACCCTTCTTAAATTAAAACTTGTGCATTCCCCATATAACTCAACCTATTTGCAAAATAACAAACTACTTCTAAGATAATTGATTAGACTTCCATTTTACTTGAATTACAAGTTTAAAAAAGTCTAATATAATGCCCCATATTTCTTTTGAAATTTAGATTCTCTAAATTTGGTCTTGCTAATATTTTAGTATTGCTTTTTGCAGAGAATAATTGGTTAAGCTAACTCAAGCATTTTTTTCTCTTTATTTTTATTTTATAGAATCTTAAGAAATGACATGTATTTCGTTTCTTTTCTTTTCCACGAATGATATCATAATCTACATCTACACTGTCAATCTTACAGGAAAAGGTACGAACTGAATTATATGTAGATATCACAAAAAAGAAAGAGGCAAGGGGATGAAATGGTGACAAGCAATTTGGGTATAATAAGTTTAATTTTGTTATCTTGAAAGTTGTAATAGAGCACATAGGGAATGTGCAGGTTTTAATTTAAGAAGGGCAGATTTAGAATATTCAAAATATGACTCTTGTTGTCTTAGAAATCAAATAAAAGCCCTTAAAAGTAAGGCAATTAATGTTTGTAAATATGTGCCTTGAGGGCACTCGTTAGCAAGACCCTTGTTACCCTTGTTAATATCATCTATATTATGGTCATAACTTTGTATTCTAGTCATAACTTTCTTACAGAAGTGCAAAGACCAGGGTCATTTATCTTCAAATCTATACATGGTTTGCAGCAGTTGGATTTTTATATCAACACAGATTCAGGTTCAAAGTGGACTCAAAATCTGCATGTTGGCAATTTCTACTAGAAAACCATGAACTAGATGCATTAAATGAAGATTTGGATAACTATATTCGAGTATCCAATTTTTAGTCCAAAATCTTCATTTAATGCATCTAGTCCCATGATGATTTTTAGGTCAAATTTGAACATGAACTTGTATCAATCTTAAGTCCTACAGTTCCAAACAATATACGGATTTAAATATAAATGAATCTAGTTTATTATGATTCAAAACCATTCGTGCATTGGAATTTTCTAGAAAGGTGTAACAATAATACTAGAAAGCATGGTTCAAAATATCACCTGAAACCATATGTGCAGCCAATACCGATATGGCGATAAAGATGATACTAATATTATCGTTATCATCGAGACAAATCAGCTCATTATTGCCTATATTGCCGATATTGATACCAAAAGCCATAGATTTTTGGCAATATCGGATGTTACCAGTCATTCCCTCGGTGGCATTGCCAATATCACTATTTTATCAGTCAGTTGTACATGTGGATATTTGGTAATAATCCAAACCATGGGCCAAACTAAGTAATGTATTGGGTTAAATCTAGCGGTTAGAATTCTTATAATGTATGCCTTGGGTTCAAAACAGTCAAATCTAAGTTTCAATTAGTTTTTTTAAGTGCCAATTCTATTTTCTAAGTGTCTTTTTTGTAGTGTCTGTGTTTTTAATAAGTCAAAGTAATTGAGCTAATCTAGTAGTCTAAGAGTATCTTGTAATTAATGTACTTGGGTTCCAAAGAGTCACTTTAATCCTATAAATATATTCTTTGCATCTCATTATAACCAATTTGTCTGAGTGAATGGAATAGTTTCTTTTTATCTTCACATTGCATCTCTTTGTGAATTTCACTTAGTAAATGTCTCTCTATCTCTAGGGTAGGGTCTTTAGAGTGATGGGTTTCTTGTCTTGTATCTCTAAGGTGGTGGATTTTGTATCCTTGGAGTGTGAATTAAATTACCCGAAAGAAAAATCATATCTACAAGTGGGTTTTTGCTTGTTTGCTCTCCAATCCTATGGGGTTAATTTTGTAATATTAGTAAAAGTAGAGTCTTTTCTGTTATTTTGTAGTTTGCTATTCCTATCAAGACATGTCTTGTTTCTATGTTTTATGATAAAGGGCATTACCACCCCTACATGAGATTGTATCGTCTTCTCTTTATCTCAACCCATTAGTAATCAACTGGTATTAAAGCTTTGGTGATGATAGCTCATTGTCACCATCACCACACTCCACAAAAGTTAAAAGAACCCCTACTCGTGAGTGTGTTCAGTTGAAAATTGGATATTCCCTTATCATTCCCCCTTTGAAGAAGACCTACCCTCAACTTGCCACAATGTTCACCATGGTAAGGAGAAAGTTAAAAAAAAAAAAACATTTGACAGTTCTCAAGACTGCATAACTACTTAGAATAGCAGTCTCTAATGCATTCTTTCCAATTTAGCTAAGCAACTTGAATGGTCCATTGGTTCTTGGCTTAATCTTGCCACAATGTCAAGGAGGAAAGTGCTCCTTGTGACAGTGAATCCACCCAAGACACCTCTTTGAAAATTATAGGGTTCCTCTTGTTGGAAAAAATTATTCAATGAATTTTAATAAAGTAAATTTGATGCCCTTTTCACATCATGGTATTAAGGTTATAAAGTAGTCACTTTGTTGAGCATTTCTGTCTAGAAAACTCATTATAATAGCTCTAACATTAACTTGTTGATCAAGAAGGATTAATGCCGAGAAGGTCAATCAGTGATGATGGAGCCTCCACAAATTTTTTTTCTTAGTGACTAATGGTGACTCTTCAACTGCCCCTCATCTAGTAGTAGTGATTTACTCTAATCAACTACCACTTATGGAGAAATATTTGAATGGCCACTTTGACTCATCAACTTGCAGCTAAAGTCCTTCACTCGAAATAGAATGACAATTAGCATGCTTTCAGTCACAGAGCACAAAAGATGATGTTGGAGTTGTTCCATTTGTCTCCTCACTCATCATTCTCGATGTCACGAAGATCACATCTCGAGCGGGGTGATAGTGACAACTAACCATTATCACCAAAGCTCGGATACCAACTGACACTGGGTTCACACCAAGAGGGAATTATAAGAGAGAATAGAGAGAAGATAAGAAGAAAAACTATTTCATTCACATGACTTGGTTACAAATGAGACCATGTCAACTTTGAACAAAACTCGTATCATTCATAATTCAACAATTCAAACTATACATGCACTTTAACACAGGTTCCCCCGAAGGGCAGGGGCGGAATGGGGGGTGGCAGGGAGGGGCTTTCGCCACCCCCAAAAATTTCGCAAATGTCCATATATGCCAACAATTTCTATATGTATCTGTTAGAATAGTTATTGGGCTATTGATTATTGAGATATTAGGTTTCTACCCAATAGACCCATACCCATCATTTTTATTATATATATGTATTGTCTCTCTTTATTATCAATCAATTTCTTTTTAGGGTTTTCTATTTCTCTACATGGTATCAAAGTAAGAGAAACCCTAACCCTCAAAATTTTCCTTCCTCTCCTAAAATTTGGGGAAAAAAAATTTATTGTTCACGTGAACAGTAACAAGTGCCGCAACTACTCAAAAATCAGATTTTTTTTAATCTGATCTGGCTTTTTTTATGCTCTACAAGCCCTATCTGGTGAGATCTGATCTGTTTACTGCTCAAAAATCAGATTTTTACATCTGATTTGGTTTCTTTAATGCTCTACGAGACTTCTCTGGTGAGATTTGCTCTGTTTACTGCTCAAAAATTAGATTTTTACATTTGATCTAGCTATTTAAGGCTGTCTATGCTACTATCTGGTAACAAAGTTACTTGGTTCTCTTCATTACTGGTTGTTTACTGCTACTACTGGCTATCTTTCTGGTGATTCTATAATTCGCTGTGACATCCTCTCTTGTTCCTCCATCTTAGCTATCTGATGATACTGCTCATGTTCCCTCGGATACTGCCTCTGCACCTTCTGGTGCTCCTACTGTTCAGATATCACAAGACGAGTATGACAGATTACGTCAGCTCAAGTTCTATCAGACAAGTCATTCATCAACTCATCCATCCTCTTCATGTATGAATGTTTATATTGCCTCTCCTCACAAACCTTGGATACTAGATTCAGGAGCCTCATCTCACATGTTAGACCTTAATGACAAATTCACCTCTTTACATCTTTTCACTCAATTTTCTTCTGTTAACATTGCTGATGATACGCAATCTCTAGTCCTTGGTGATGGGATATTTCAAGCTACTCCATCCTTGAACCTTAAAAATATGTTATATGTTATATGTTCTAAAATTTATTGTAAGCTTGTTATCCATCAGCTAATTTATCAAACAACATAACTACAGTGTAACTTTTTTCCCTTCTTATTGTGTCTTTCAGGACCTGACAAATGGGAGGAGGATTCATTCAGGTCATGAGAGAGGAGGCATGTACTATTTGGATGACGCAGTGTCCCCTACTAGCTTAGTTGCAGGCTGATCATATTCTACTTTGGCACTGGCGTTTGGGTCATCCCTCATCGCAGAAGTTCAGTCGATAATTTCTATTGAGTCTTCTTTCTCTACACATGGTTGTGTATCTTGTAAGATGGGCAAGCATCATGTCTCTTTCCGAGTTGAATCAATAATCGTAATAGTTCTGCATTTGAGTTAGTTCATTCTAATGTCTGGGGTCCTAGTCGTGTGCCTTCATCTAAAGGTTTTAGATATTTTCTCATCTTTGTTGATAATTTCTCTTGTATGACTTGGCTATATTTGCTAAAAGAGAGGTCTGAAGTTTCTGGTGTCATCGAACTTTTCCATAATGAAATTAAACTCAATTTTTTACCTCTATATGTGTGCTTCGTACTGACAATGCCCTAGAATATATAAAAAATGATGTCTCTTTTTTATTCTTAGAATGAGATTATTCATCAAACCTCCTGTCTCATACGTCTCAACAGAAAGGTGTTGTGGAACGCAAACACAGACACATCCTAGTCTAAGACATAAGGGGTCATATTAGTCTAAGAGTCTCTTATGGTTAATGTCCTTATGCTCAGGGAGAAGTTACTTCACTCCTATAAACCTTCCTTTGGGTCAGGTGTCAATACTGTTTTCTAAGTGTCTTTTGCATTTTCCTATTGTTACTAATGAGTCAAACTAATTAGGATACTGAGTCAAATCTAGTTTAAGAGTCTCTTGTGATTAATGTCCTATGGGTCCACGGAGAGTCACTTTATTCCTAAACGCTTTTTCAGGTCTCATTTGTAACAAAGTGATTTGAGTAAATGAATTAGTGTTTCTTCTTATCTCCCCTTTATTCTCTCTTACTATCCCTTGCGGTGTGAACCCAGAATACATAGGAGTTAATAACAAAAAAGTGTAACATTAAAGAAAATATAATGTAAAGATCTTCTCAAGCAATAAATTTAGATCACTGCAACTGCAAACGAACAGATTCAATAAAAAAACAAATAGTTTTGGTAATTGTAGGAGAACTCATTGATTGTTAAAAAACAAGAATTTCTCGAAAGAAAAGACTCCTTCAATTAATTATTCAATGGTAAAGAAATAAGAGTAATGACAGAAACATATGGCATGATACTTATACTGGTAGAGAATGGCAACATCTGATCTTTGTCAAGGATTGCACATAACACAAAACACAATCAAGAAACAACAATAAGTTTGATGGGAAAAAGTATCGTAAATGCTTTAAACAGTGGAACAGAAACACGAAAGCGGCCATTTTTACGTAAAGAGAATTTCAAAAGAAAATGAGGTGGATGGGCTGATAAGAGCAATAAAGGGGTAACTCCAAAGCAGACATAGAGAGAGAACTCAAAGAAGCTTTATAACCTTTAGAATTAACTGGATGAGAACAAAACATATCGAATGTAACTTGTTCAAAACTATGGATGATGTCAATGGTCAAGAGTGTTAGATTTGCAAAAGTACATGTTCATTGACTCTAAAGAACTACATCTTTATTGAATATCAAGAGGACTACACAATGCAAGCTACATAAATCCATGTCTCCTTATACCTAAGAGTTATCACTTTTGAACCAATAATTTATCATGATGGTAAATCATTGAGAATGTTGTTCACAGAAAAAAGGATGGTTGAAGCAAAGAAGTGTTTTCTGAAGTATCCTTACAAGTTGAAGGAAATTTACAAGGTGGTTATAGAACCGTTGATGCTAAAAAGCAGAAATGAGAATGTTTGCATAGGGAGGTAGCAATACACTTAAAGATAAGAAATATGTACACCTATAAAAAGTAAAAGATAGCTTCAATGAGAATAAGATGGAAGAGAATTCTTACCTCAAAAGAAAAGATGTGAGAAAATCATTTGAGATGCTTTGCACATGTGTAATGGCAACAACAAGTGATATATTATAATTGACGGAGCTTCTAGGAAAAGGGGTAGCCATAAAAGAACCTGGATTAAGGCATTACAAAAGTACATGGTAATTGCCAATAGGACAGATGGGACGACCCTTCAAAGAACTGAATGGGGAAAAAGGTATCCCTAAGCCCAAAACAGGAGATAATGTGATAGGGGGCAACCTATAATAAAAAGGGTAATTGAGAACGAACACTAAGAAATCTCGACCTAGAGGTTGAAAATCAAGAAAATTGTCAGGACTGTCTCCGTAGGACATCTAACCCAAAAGCACACCAGCTACAAATACTTCAATAGCAATTTTTTATTATCAATCATCAACTGAGAATTTTCAAAGCAGTCTTTGTCTTTTATAAACTTACATCACAAGAAAACTCCCACCACAATCAATGTGCAAGATAAAATAAACTAACTACACTAACTTAAACAAACTAAAGATAAGATAAATCAACTATATAACTAACTAAAACAAACTAAAGATAAAATAACCCAACTACATTATCAATTAAAATAAACTAAGATAAAATAACACAACTACATAACCAATTAAAACAAATTAAGATAAAATAAACCAACTACATAACCAACACAAACTAAGATAAAATAAACATACATAACTAACTAAAACAAACTAAGCCATTAAATGCCCCATCATTTCCCCGGGGTTGGCAAAAACTCGACCTTGTCGAGTGCAGATCTCCCTGGCTCTCAATCAAGTCATGGTGGTGGTCGTGGAGTAAGCATTCATTCATCAGGTCTGCATCAAGGCGGCGGTGGTGAATAGCGGCGGTGAAATTGGAAGATGTCGCGGCAAAAGACGATGGTGATGGAGTTAGCGACAAAAAGAGGAAATGATAAACAGTGGCGATGAGCAGTGCCACGTGCAAATTTTGGCAATTGTCGGCTGATATTATCTTTGGTGGAGAAATTGTGGTCTTGAGATTTTTGTAGAGAAAATTAAGAATTTAGCTCTGATATCAAACTGATGGAAACGAATAAAGAAGAAAAGGGATAATTGAGAACAAACACTAGGAAATCACAACCTAGAATTTGTGACCCAAAAAAATTATAGACTCTCTCCCTAGGGCATCTCATCGCAAAGCATATTGACCACACAAAAACTTAAGTAAGCATTTTTTTTATTAATCATCAACTGAGAATCTTCAAAGCAGTTTTTACCTGTTATAGGTTTACATCACATGAGAACTCTCACCACAATCAATTTGCAAATAAGATAAAATAAAATAACTACACTAACCAACTTACACAAACTAAAGATAAGATAAACCAACTATATAACCAACTAAAACAAACTAAAAATTAAATAACCCAACTACATAACTAACTAAAATAAACTAAGATAAAATAACTCAACTACATAAACCAACTAAAACAAACGAAGATAAAATAAACCAACTAAAACAAACTAAAATAAAATAAACCAACTACAAAACCAACTAAAACAAATTAAGCTATTAGATCCCCATCATAATGTTTTAACTGTGCTATATGTAAAGAAAATGAGGACAAATGCACTTGCCTAAACATACATTCTCGACTATGTGGCATGCAATTACATCCCAAATAGTTTCCCTTAGTTCACCCCCAATGCTAACGATGTATCAGAATATCTCAACAGACAAAGATTCACTGCACACTAATATAAGGTTCTTGTCAAATAGTAGTTATCAAGTCAAGAGTGTCTTCAAAATGTTGTATCTTTATTTTGCAGTGTGATTGCAAATTTGGAGTAATCTACAATATTAAATAAGTTAAATATACAATTGGTGAAAACTTTTACATGCATGATACAATGAAGTAACCCTGAATAAGATAATTATTAGAGTATGTAACAAGAAAGTGTATTCTTATAATTTGTCATTATTCTTCATATATATAAAGAGAAGGCTACCTCAATCTAGGGTTAGCCATCTATTCTCAAACCCTAACAATAATAATCCTTAGTTTAAATCAAACCTACATAATGAACCATAGCTATCTCCAGAAACTGCTAATTCCCCGTATATTACAAAAAACAAAGCGCCAGGTTATGGGAGAAGAGTAATACCAATTCATGATTGAGTACTGGACCTGGATCCTTGCCAACAGAACTCTCAAAGGTACATGAGTGATGGTAAGGAGTACAATCTCCTGATCTCACATCAGCATGTGCTTCAGACACTGAACAATCAAGTATCAGCTGTCCACCAAGTTCACAGAAATTTGATGACTCATTGCGGTCAGCTGCAACTTCTGTTGTTCCTACTGTAGGAACTCTTTCAGTAGAAACCTTGCATGCATCATTGTTTTCTTCAAGGTTGACCATGTTAGGAGTGAATATCATTTTTCCAGTCACATCAGACTTCAGAAGGATATTTTCCTCGGGAATACTTGCCAGTGGGTTATTTAAACTATTAGCTTCAACAGTATCCGAATCATCATCAATCTTCAGACTAGGGCACTCCACTTGCTCTGAATTTCTTGTTCCTTTAGAACTCAACAAACTCACATCCCTTGTGTGTCCCATAGAAATACCAAGTACTGATGCATTGCTTTTTTTCCTTCCGAAGGAAGCATCTACCAAGTTCTTAGAGAAAGCATTGTCATCTCCAATGCAAGATGAATAATCAAATGCCATGTGCGTTTGGTCACTCAAAGGAGTTGAACAAGATGGAATTACTTGATTCCTATCCAAATATCCAGGCATTTTGACAGGAATGCTGCTTGACGTTAGTACAGATGATTCAGAAGATACAAAGGTAGCATTGGCTGAGGAGCCACGGACCGACAATTCTCACTATCTGAACTCAAGGTAGAAGTGGTACAGCCACTGTTCCTATCAACTGTATTGCTATGGAGATCACTTCCAATATTTTCAAATGGTGAAATTTGTATGTGCTCATTAGCTTCTTCTGAGAAACTTTCAGTAAAAGTGGGAGAAATGATTGGCTTAGAATCCTGCATTTTAAGATTGATGCACAATTCATCCTTCAAGCTATTAATCCATTCTGATGGACTTGAATTTAAATCAACATGAAGATTAATACCCGCCTCAGACATTACAAAGAACTGAAATGAAGGGGTCTCTTTTGTGGAGATCTCTTCCGATAACAGAAATCTCTGTTTTGTTGGACTTATAGGCTCTCTTGGCAACGTATTTGGAACTGGATTATGAGTTTCACTCTTAGAGGCAGCACGATGCTGAACTATCTGATAATTATGTCGCAGTTTTGAATACTTCTTTAATTCATTGAAAGTTTCACCTATATGCCACTCGGAACGGAATCGGGTATCTTTCTCAATCTGCTGTATATTGGCAGCAACCAAAGCTCTGGTACCATTTCCAGCTTTCGAAGTAGAACAATAAACTGGTTTGGCACTAAATTATCTGGACAGAAAGCATTTGCTCCAGAGTTATGTGCCTGTGTCCTCACATAAAAGAAGTACAAGAGATTATAGTCTGAAAACTCAATCATGAACACATTCTAATAGAAACTATAAAGCGACAAACAATTTGCTACTAAAAAGTTTTCCCAAGTGAAAGAAAGTAGCTATGAAGTAAGCAAAAGAAATTCTGAGAAAACCATACATTCTCTGAAGCTTGATGGTCCAAATGGTTACTAATTGTTGCAAGATTTCCAGTCAGGGAGTGTGCTTATTGCCGCCACATTTTTCCTTCATAGGAGGTGGGGTCTTATTGCTACCAGACTCCAAAAAATGTGTTCTTCTTCATATACTCCAACAATACCTTCAAGGATAATGAGTTTATTACAAGAACTTTTTTTTCTATGTTGTCTTCTTTCATTAGTTCAGATATGATTGTTGATACATAAAAGAGCAACACTTTCGGAATAAAAGAATACATATACAAACCACACCTTTGGATTTATCTTCTGAAACATTTGCTGATTCTTTAGATCTCGTACCCAGTGCAAGATTTGGACTGGCATTTTTCGTCTGTGTAATGATTAGAACAAACTAATATTAAATTTAGTATCAACTTCAATTAAGTCAGTCAAGTCAAAAGTTATAGAACTTCGAAGCCCTTTCTACTCAAACTTTGCAATAGGGGAAAAAACATGTGTTTACCTTAAAAAATGAAGCCAACAACTTGGCTAATTGAGTATGACTTCTATTTGCAGGAAGATTATTATTTTTGCACAGTACTTGAAGCTGTCTGCGTGAGAGATTGAGGTACAATTCTAAATTTTCCAGGTGTTCCATCAATTCAATCTCAAAGTGCAAACAGAAGCTAATCTAATATACTTCCAGCTTGTCAGCCAATTCCTGGTTCTGCAAACACCAAATTGAGAATGGTAGAAACTAGAAAGTGAGATGACTCTTATGCTCAGGTGGAAATAGCCTAAAGAATTTAAAGAACACGTTAAAGCCAAAAGAAAAACGAAAAGGGAAGCAATAGAAGCGTAATTTCATTCTGAATAGATAAGAAATATATATAGGTGCAAATTTTGTCCAGTAGAAACATGATTTATTTGAAGATCATTAGTAAATGACAAGATATAGCTAAAGTTCTGGCTTGCTCAATCATCATTTCATGTCAAAATAATCCAGGAAGAGATATCAGATCTTCAGTCATGAAATCAAAGTAATGATCTTGGCATAATACTTTTTTAGTTTTACCAATAATTGGATACTTAGAATGATCATTGACAGTTCTCCAAACCTTAGATGGAACAATTGAACTGTTGTCTTATTGTATAATTTCAACATTACTATCTTTTGATTCTTTGCTTCAATTAACCTCAAGATCTTTCATTTTCTTGACTTTTATACCTTATCATGGTGATGATCTTGCCATAAACCTATTGACTTTTACCTATAATAGGATATTTAGAATGATCATCATGATTCCTCAAACTTTAGATAGATTAATTGAACTTTTATCTTATTGTATAATTTCAACATTACTGCCTTTTGATTCTTTGCTTCAAGTAACCTCAAGATCTTTCATTTTCTTAACTATTTCTACCTTATTGTCTTCATATGTGTAGAAAAGAAGATTTTTTTCATTGAACAACATTTATAAATTCTTTCACAGTCAAATCTGAGCCGAACTGTTATTTAAGGTTCTCAGATCTATGAACTGCAGTATGATAAAAATATTAATGAGCCAGTACATAAAACAAGAAGAAGAAAAATTGCCATTTGAAAAGGATCCACAGTTTAGCACCCCGTATGCAAATATCCAGTATAGGGTACTTCTCTCCTACTTCATCATTAACAAAATCGTCAAGTTTTATGATGAACCCAGTAGAAGGACACATAAAGTATGTAGATTCACGTTTTCTGCAATGATCAAGACAATGACAAGGTGGACGATTGTACAAACTTCCAAAGAAATAGACATTTATTTAAATGAAATTAAACAGAAAATACTATCTTGGTTTCTCCTAATAAAATATCCATCACCCAAGGCGCAATAAATATAAATCCAGAACAGTGTACTTTAATTTCAAGCTATGGCAGCAAAAAGTTTGACAGTGAAACAAACATTATATGGTAAGTGGTGTGCATCAAAGAGCAGGAATTCGCAAAAGCAATATCCAAAGTTACAGTTCTAGTTGTTTAGATGTTTCCACTAGAAATTTAAAAGCAGGAAGAATGAAAGGCGTAATAATCAGGGCATATGTAATCATGATTAAAAACCAAGACAATGCTCTATCCAACAAGTAAAACAACTTGGTCTTTTCGAAATCGGATTCACTTCAGTTATGTAATGTTAGGGTGCACCCGACCCAAATAAACAACTCAGGTTCTGAATTCACATTCACATCCAGTTATTTTGATAGAAAATGGTCAAATTTCCATACCATCCACCAAAATTGAGACATTTGTTTAAGAGATTGAAATTGTAAGGTGTACAGTGGCTATTCCCAGCAGATAGTAGTTCTTTGTAAGATCAACATCTATTTCCAATTGAAGAAATTTGGTCTAATTTCAATATTTACTCCCAAGGTTTGGATCATCAAACGATATTGGATGTAGTGATGGTTAGTCTTGATAATCCAATTAAGATCAAGATCAACCGGTTCAATTGGCATGGTCGGTGAAAATCAGGTGGAAGGTTTTCTCGTTCAATTGAACGTTCCTTAATTACAGAACAACCTTTCAAATATTTTCCTTAGACACCAATCAGACTGGTATTCAGTTAGTCTCGCATTAGTAATAAATTAGCAAGATAAACAATTCAACAATAATTTATCTAGCAATAATATTTATTAAAATAACTATTCCAGATGAATACTTAATTCAGCATAATCCCTGCAAGAAGAACGTTAGTTCAAATAAATAGAAAATATATTGAAATTCAATAATTCCTGCAACCACTGAGCGTTGGTATAAACGGACAGAGTAACAGAATAAAACCAGATTTTATAGTGAGGTACGCGTAAAGCGAATCTCCTTAAGACAATTACGTCCCCCACTAAGGTACATATGGAATAATAGACGCTGATCTCCCAAGATACAACACTCTTTCACGTGTTCTGCGCAGCACTTTACAAAATCAAGTACAGTCGAACCAAAGTTAACCGTACCTTCCACTTATTCAAAGAACAAAAGTAGAAAAAAAAACAGATCAAAAACCAGAATTCATACAGGATTCTGAAAAAATAATAAATTTCATTGAACTCATTTATTCTTTTGGTTGTTGTTATTCTGAGTTTTTAGGTTGATTTGTTTTGGAGTGAAATTCTGCCCTTTATATAGGAATTTGGAGGAAGCCTTTCGGAGTAAACACATCAGTTCGACCGGAATGGGCGAAATCATTCTGAACATACACATTTATTCAGTCGGAACAGGCGCAACCGTTCTAATCAGACACATCCATTTGCCGAACAGACACATCCATTAGGCCGAAACGGGTTGTCTCCGAACAGACACATCCATTCGGTTAGAACGGGCGCAGCCATTTCGAACAGACATCTGTTCGCCGAACAGACACATCCATTCGACCGAAACGAATTATCCCCGAACAAACACATCCATTCAGTCAGAATGAGCGCAACTGTTCCGAACAGACATAACCGCTCGCCTAACAGACACATTCGTATACCACTTTCAACGTGAAACTAAAGAGTTTTCACACTTTTTGGTCCTATTTAGCTCTTGTTTTAGGCCAACTTTGGACTTGAATATCTCATTCATTCGGAAACGAAATTGGACACGTGAATATACCATGTTCATCGCCAATGAAAGGAGAACACATTCCAACCATCTCCTGCGCATTCCGAGCAGCGAAATCCCGCCTAAAATTCAGCTCAAATTTTCCCTAAAAACTCACTTCAACAATTTCAAGTTTCCAACAATCCTCCCAATGAATAGAGATTAAATAAAATATACACACTAACTCTATAGTGAAAGGCACTTCAGAAAAGAAACTACGTCAAGATATGTGAACTAGGTCTTAAACCTCACAGCGAAAATCTTGTCGGACTTGCTGGCCAATCAGTGAGCTAGGTCTTGAACTGCGGTTGTTTGTGTAAGCCAAATCAATAGGCCTCACGCAGTAACTTTTCAAAATCAACTTTGGTTATCAGTTGTGTTCATTTCGGCCCTAGACATTCCTGATTTTAGAGCGTGTGTTTAGAGAATCACAACCTCCATAGAGACTCCCAAAGAGTCCGCTCTAGCTCTACACTCACATAGGTTATCGTCCCATTAAGAATAGTCTACTCCACCACACTTGTTTGGATAACAAGCTAAAGGCATCATTAAAAGTGTTAAGCTTATCCTAGATCCAATTGTAGAAAACACTTAGGTGCACCATAGAAACATATAGGAGTCAAACTCCTAAGTACTTACTTGCAAAGTCAATCATAATTAGTTTTTCCTCTTGAACTTAGTAAATGGGATCTTCACTCGTTAAGTGAGGTTTTCATTAAGTTGACTTGGTATGATTAGGATTTCAGCTTCGTTCCCTTCGATGCGCAGTATATACGCTCTTCACTCAAGCTTTTAGTGAACGGATACGTTAAGTTATCTTTTGACGTCATAAAGTTAATAGAGATAACTTTATTTGAGAGCAACTGCCTAACGGTGTTATATTTAAGACGGATGTGTTGACTTATAGTTACATACAAAATTTTGTGCCCTAGAAATCGTTGCTTGATTGCAGTGAATGCATATGGCAGACAATGGCTTAGGCCATAATGGTATATCCTCTAGTAATTATCGAAGTCATTCTGCTTCTTCTCCAACCTTATCCAAGGTTATAAATTTCGATTCTATTGTGAAACAAGCTATGCAAGTTTGTTTAAAGAATTTTCAAGATACAATCATGCCTCCGAGCGTAAAGATGTATACGCTAGTTGATTTCGATTCCTCGAAATTTGCAATCCAATTTGCAACATTGTATCCTTCAAGTACATGTGGATACTTTTTATATCTCAAGACATACTCTATGGTATTCTTCAAGTAGCCCACTACTCGTAGTAGGACACTCTAATGATCGTCACTAGAATTACAAGTGTAACTACTCAATTTGCTTACAGCGTAAATTATATCGGGTCTAGTGCAATTCATTAAATACATTAGACTTCCGATGATTTAAGAATACTCGAATTGTCGCTTTTCAGTTTCGTATTCTTGCGAAGATCTATGTGTGAGAGAAAAAGATTTGTACTTCTTTTGATTCCATGTTTTTTGAATATTTCTATTACCTTGTCTACGTAATGTGACTGAGATAAATTAATTCCATCCGGAGTTCTAATAATTTTAATTCCTAAAATTACATTAGCAGTACCCAAATCCTTCATATCAAAATTTTTTGGATAGCATCTTTTTGGTGGACTTAATAACTTCAATATTAGTCTCGAGTATCAACATGTCATCTACATAGAGACAAATAATGAAACATGTATTTTCAATTATTTTGATGTAAACCACTTATCGCATTTGTTAAAGTAAATTCATCCTTGATCATGACACTATCAAACTTCTCATGACATTGTTTTGGAGTTTGTTTCTGCCCGTATAAGGATTTGATCAGTCTACACACTTTGTGCTCTGGGGCAGACATAACTTCCTTAAATGTTTAAGGCTTGCTTTCAAGCGCATATGCTATAAAGTATGGACCAAAAATTAGAGATTTTTGATCTCTTACTCTTTGGTTCAACTTCTGCATCAATTGTTAGTTCACTGGGTCCTTCGTCTCTGAACGGCATCTCATGTGTTCTTTTTACAGAAACAATATTTTCTTCTCGTTTGTACGAAAAGGCGTCTTCAAAGAACCCAGCATCTTTTGATTTGATAATCATGTTTACATGAATATCTAGTATTTCTGATTTGTGTACCAAAAAACTGTAGACGCTGTTATTCAAGGCATAGCCTATGAAAATGCAGTCCACCGTTTTAGATCCTAACTTAATTTTCTTACATAGTGGCACCGGTAACTTTGCAAGGCACCCCAAACTTTAAAGTAATGGTAGAAAAGAGGCTTTCCATGTCACAACTCAAATGGTAAGACCAAGTTTCTTGTGAGGTACCCTAATCTGTGGTTAATAGGGCTCCCTCTCACAAGTTCTGTGGTGATGTAGAACTTACGAGAATGAAATTGACAATCTCTTTTAAAGTTTTGTTCTTTTTTTCAGCAATCTCATTCCGTTGGGAAGTGTATGATGATGTGGTTTGGTGGTTTATACCAAAAATAGCACACAACTCCCTGAATTCATTTGATTCATATTCTCTGCCTTCATCAGATTTTTGAATCTTTATGTTTTTTTTTATTGAGTTGGTTTTCAACTTTGGCTTCGTATGTTATAAACATACTTATTGCTTCGACTGATCACATTTTTGCTATACACTATTTTGTACTCAAGAAAATGTCATACGACAAATTTCTTAGTACTGACATCCTCCATCTTCGAAACAGGAAGAGCAGACATCATTGTCTGGTTCGGCACTCTTAGTTCCCCACTGATAGAAAGACTATTAGATATTAGAAGTTAGCAACTTCAACATACGTCCTCGGTAATTTTGAGGAAAACAAAATTTGTTAAACAGCTTTCGAAAATAAACTCTTTAAAAAAAATCTCATTTTGGTATTTTGTAAAACAAGAATTATGAAATTTGAAATCTCAGTAAAAACAAAAATCAATTGATGATGCAACCTTCACTAGAAAAAGCCTAATTGTCTCAAGATTGTAAGTCTTGATAATTCAATTCAAGATCAAGATCAATCGGTTCAATCGGCCAGGTCGATGAAAATCAGGTGAGAGGTTTTTTGTTCAATTAAATGTTCCTTAATTGCATAACCACTTTTCAAATCCCTTTCTTAGACACCAATCGAACTGGTATTTAGTCAGTCTCGTATTAGTAATAAATTAGCAAGATAAATAATTCAACAATAATTTATCTAGCAATAATATTTATTAAAATAAATATTCTAGCATGAATACTTTATTCAGTATAATCCCTGCAATAAGAACATTAGTTCAAATAAATAAAAAATATTGAAATTCAATAATTCCTACAACCACTGAGCGTTAGTATAAATGGACAGAGTAACAAAATAAAAATAGATTTTATAGTGAGGTACACATAAAGTGAATCTCCTTAAAACAATTATGTCCATCGTTACGGTACATACGGAATAATGGATGTTGATCTCCCAAAATGCAATACTATTTCATGTGTTCTGCGCAGCACTTTGCAAAACCACGTACAGTCAAACTAAAGTTGACCCATACCTTCCACTTGTTCAAAGAACGGAAGTAGAAAAAGGACAGAGACCAAAAACCAGAATTCTGAAAGAAATTCAATAAAATTTTCTTGAACTCATTTATTATTGTGTTTGTTGTTATTCTAAATTTTTTGGGTGATTTATTTTGGAGTGAAATTTTGCCCTTTATATAGGAATTTGGAGGAAGCCTTTCGGAGTAAACACATCAGTTCAATCGGAATGGGCGCAATCATTCCGAACAAACACATATGTTTGGTTGTAACGGGCGCAACTGTTCTGATTAGAAACATCTGTTCGCCGAATTGCACATCTGTTCAGTCAAAACGGATTGTCCCCGAACAAACACATCCATTCGGTTTGAACAAGCGCAATCGTTCTGAACAGACACATCCATTCGACCGAAACGGGTTGACCCCAAACAAACACATCTATTGAGTCGGAACGAGCGCAATTGTTCCAAACAAACATATATGTTCGCCGAACAGACATATGTTCGTCAAACAAACACATTCGTATATCACTTTCAATGTGGAACTAAAGAGTTTTCACACTTTTTGGTCTCATTTAGCTTTTGTTTTAGGCCAACTTCCGACTTGAATATTCCATTCATTCAGAAACGGAATTGAACATGTGAATATACCATGTTTATCGTCAATGGAAGGAGAACACATTCCAACTATCTACCGCGCATTCCGAGCCCCGCCTAAAATCTAGCTCAAATTTTTCCTAAAAACTCACTTAGACAATTCCAAGTTTCCAACAGTAACTGACATTTTCCATCAACCATCCGACATCACATATACTTAGAGCTTCAAAAGCAATATATTAATAATACTACCTACAGGTGTCGACAATAGTAGCATAAATTACATAGTCTTTACATAGACAAAAATAATTATATAAATATAATTATAACAACATAGTTTCAGCTAGATCAAACATTTCCACAAGAACCATATACTGAAAGCAAAACCCATACAACGAAAGCAAACCTCAATTCAAAAAAAATTGGAAAAATCCCAAAAAGAAAACGATGAACAAATTACTCCCCAAACGAGAGAAAAAGGGTTTAACGGCCAAGTTTGAAAAGAGCTATCCATGATTTCAGATGGAAATGGGCTGGAACTCGTACGAAATAGCGTTCCGATCAATGTGGTTAGGATTACTTCTTAATAAATCAAGAAAAAACCACAAATTCAGGGCACAAACAAGCTCTAAAGAATTAAGGGGGAAGTAAGAAAAATTGACTAGGGAATGAGAGATTCATACTGAAACCCGCGTTTGGCCGTGCCCCCGAGTGTGCCGATTACTCGATCGAGCTTGTCATCGAATTCGATCGGATTTAAGAGGAGGGAATGAATTTGGGAACAGGAAATTAGAGCAGGAGAGGAGTTTCGCTTTTTATTTTTACAATATTATCACTGTATATTGACAGCGGGGAGGAGCGGGGTTATTTCTTTTTTCGGATCCCAAACCCGCTTCTGACAATATCCAGAAATATTCGGCACTGTTGACGGAACAAAGTGGGTCAGGGTTTATACTAGAATGCGGCTTTGATGATGGAAACGGAGCAACAGCATTAAGAGAGGAGAGAGAGAGAGAGTGAGAAAGAGAGAGAGAGGAGGAGGAGGCAGCTGGAGGGAGAAAGGTGGATCGAGGGAGAGAGAGGAGGCGGTGACAGCTCAGAGGAGGAGGAGGCTGTCTAGGAAAGAAGAGGAGGGGGAGGAGAAATCCGTTGCATCTCTTTATCGGATGAAACAATTTTTGTGAGAGAGTCATAGAGAAAATTTTGCTTTATTCGAAAAAAAAATAGGAATGAAACTGCAAAAAGAGTAGAAAAAATAGAATGACATAGGAAAAAAAGAAAAAAGAATATAACAAAAATGAAAAAAAGAAACAATAAGAAGTAATATAGTATTGAAAAAACAAAGGAAAAAAATTTAGAAAAAAGAAAATAATCAAGGAAGAAAATGAACTCATGGAACAATTAAAGCCAATTTGCCCTTTTCTTCTTCCCTTTTTAGACCAACTATCATTTCATAGGAGAGAGGAGAGATAAATTGGGTTCCTCTCTCCTTGCATATTTACCGTATGCTTATCCTCATTACCTTTAATTCTATTTTTTTGGGATATGTGTGGTTTAAGAGTGGTGCTATTATTTTTTTTTTTTTTGGTTATTTGACTATCTTTTCTTTTTTCTTGATTTCAAGGAATGATTCGAGCTCAAAATCTTATTCTACATTGCGAAAAAATTATTGCATTCTCTTTTAATTACCCTGATTTCTAAGAATTTTACTTGTATTAAAATTAACTAGATTAAAACATGCAACAAATATAAATCCTTAAATTTTACAAACTACGTGTCCTAAGCATGCAACTGAAATACAGAATCAAAAGAAAAACAAAAGGCTGGTCTGGGATGACGTAGTCGTGCAGACGCACTGTCCTAAAAGAAAGATGGTTGGTCCTTCATCTGAACCTTAAAATTGACCTCCTCTCCTAGAGGTAAATGTAACACCCCGCTCCCGGAATACGTACTTAGTTGCGTATTCGTATTTTTCGATCGTACTTTTTTGATTTACTTCCTGTATTTGTTTCGTATTATGAGATATTATATGATCGTTTTGCCTTGGATTCGTGAACTCGGAGTCAGCCCTAGTCTGAACCGGGGGGACCGATCCTAGAGTGTTACTTGATTTAGATTTTTGGTATTCTGATTTGACCGATTTCAGTTTCAAATATCGTATTCTAATATTTTAGATTTTCTATGATTTTCTAAAATTTTCCTGAATTAAATTGAAAATCTTCAAAACCGGGGTCAACCAATACCACTGCTCGATTCTCGGATTTTTAATTTACAAACGGAGTTGAAATTCTAAAAACGGCTTTTCTATAACTTCTTAAAATTACATTTTCTATCTAAATACTTTTTCTGAGAATTTTCTAAATTTATCAAAATTCTCCTAGATTTGGTGTCGGCCAGTATCACTGGTTGATTTTAGGAATTTTAGTTTACAATTGGAATCAAATTTCTAGATTCCGCTTTCACATGACTTCTTAGAATTATATTTTCTCCGTTCATGCATTTTCTGAGATTTTTCAGATTTTATCAAAATCCGACCGACGCGGTATAGACCGGTATTGACGTTTGACTTTAAGATTTTTATTTTGAAAATGGGATTGAATTTCTGAAAATTGATTTCATCAAAAATCTTTAAATAATATTTATTATTTTTGAGAATTTTTGGGAAGCTTTTCAAGCTACTTAAATTTTTAGACTTTTCTGGAGTTTTCGGTGTTTTCCCAGATACCGGAATTTTATCCAGATATTTTACTTTTCTCTTTTTCATTTTTCTCTCTCCTCGCTAGACGCGAGTTTCACCAAACCTGGGTTCAACATTTAATGCAGGGATACTTTCCATACTGCATTTAATGCTTGTCATGCAAGATCAATTCTGAATCTTATCAACCATGCTTTCTTGTCTTTTCTGTCTAACGCGACTCTTGCGTTTTCCTCCTGGACGCAGACCTCGTCTCCGCGTCTGGCTTTGTTTTGCCTAGACGCGGATTTGCTTTTATGAGGACGCAGCCTATTTAGTGGAGACGCAAGTCTCTTTATGTAAGGATGGGAATGACAATATTGTAATAATCATTCCCCCTTATATATACACCCCCTTTTTTCCTTCTCTTCATTCATTCTTTTTCCTTTCCTTCTCTTTCCTGAGAATGAACCAGCAGCCCATTTCCATGGGTTTGAGTCGTGCCTCTCTTTTGGCCGGCCACCATCTTTGCCATCTCCGCCACCAACTCCTCCATCATTCCCTCCATCTCCTTCTCCATTCTAGCTACAACAAACAACAACAATACCACCATATTCTTCTCTTTTCTCCATCAAAACATTTCCACTACCACCTTCTCCACCATCTCTACCACCACATACTCTATCTTGGCCACCACGAACCACGCCATCTTCCTCTCCTCAGCGTGCTCTTTCCAACGGACCTACTCGTCGCTCTCCGAAACGCCATTTCTAAAACTTCAAAAAAATCCATTTTGTACTAGACTTGCACTCCATTCTTGCCTTGAGCTTGGGGCTTTGGCCGCCCATCTTCGACCAACTCCGGCCACTTCCGGCCGTCTCTGGCCACCTCCGGCCGCCGCCGCCGGCAACATGACCGACCATCCCCCTTCCCTTCTTCTTTCTTTTCTTTTTTCTTCTTTTCTTTTCTTTCCTTCTTTCTTTCTTTCTTTCCTTTTCCTTTCCTTTCCTTTTTCTATCGTTCTGTGTTTTTTCCCTCATCCTTGTGTCTTCCCCTTTTCTCCCAAAACCTGCATCTGTCTCTCCCCCCATCCATGCGTCTTTTCTCATCCCCTGTCTCTCTCTTTCTCTGTTAATTGCTAGACGCGAGCTCACCCCCGCGTTCAAGTAATTCTTTAACGCGGCCTTCGCGTTCTTGTATCGACGCAACGCGGAGCTCATACCCGCGTCTGTGTCCTTCTCGTGTCAACACGACGCGGAGCTCATGCTCGCGTTTGTGTTCTTTTCGTGTTAGCGCGACGCGGAACCCACATCCGTGTCCGCGTTCTTCTCGTGTCCTGACTTGAACGCGGGTCTCGAACCTTGCATTTGGGGCTTCTATGCGACGCAACTCCCACATCTGCGACCCCCGCGTCTTACTCTCAAACTCGCGTCCCCCTATACATACTCTCTCCCCCTGTATATACTCTCTCCCCCTGTACATACTCTCTCTCATTGTACACTCTCTCTCCATGGACTTCTCTCTCTAGCTCTCGCTTTCTCTTTCCTCTCTCTCTTATTCTTTTTCTATCTCTTGATTTTTTCCTCTCTCTATCACTTTCTCTTTAACGCGTTGACGCGTTGATTTCCTAAATTCCGGAGATCGGGGATTTCACTATGTTTTCTGAAGACTTAGGCGAGCGTTCTCGCTTTCCTCTTGGCTTTGCCGCTTTGTATCTGGAACTAACACCTTCTCTGCAGGTACCTTAACCACTGGGTACAACCTTTGAGGTTTGAAGTCCTCTGGACTTTCTCTATGCTACGCCTGGTAGGCGGACCTAGCTTCAACACTTTACCCCTTACTCCGTTCGAGTGTTATTACCCCGTGAGCATGGCTTCCCCGTGAGCGGTAGTATAGCGTTCCTACGCTTACTGCGACACGTGTGTCTAGCTACGTTGCGAGCAGTAACCATGCCGAACGTGATAGCATTTAGTGTTGTACATTAGCTTCGTTCCAGCTTGCTCAGCTCTGCTTGATTGTGCTCAGCTATTACTTTATCACTTGCCAAGTGCATGCTTGATATGTTAACACTTGACATGCTAATACCTGACACCTGTCCGTATCACTTGACAACAGATGTGACACCCGACTTGCTTCTACTTAACACTTGCATCCTGCTATGAAATGACTTATCATCTGCCTTCTAACATATTAATACTTGACCTGTGATTATCACATTTACGAGAATACTATACTTGTTATCCTGTATTATGTATACAGTGACCTGAATCTATAGTACTCATGTACTCCTGAATTCCTGATCATGTCTTGTACCTGCTATTCCCATAAAATTGATAACTACACAATAAATCATAAAAAGGAACAACTTGCATCGGGTCGGGGGAAACTTGTGGCTATCAATATATGTTCGTGTTTACAGTGGTACTAGGCATGTTGTGCAACTAAAACTTTTGATCTGACATGTGGGCCTCCAGGCGACCGAGGGGAGTGCTGGCTCCCTCCTTCTTGGTACCATCTTGATAAAGGGCATTCTATAAGACCCTCCTGTAGGTCTTGCGGCCGGTTTCATATACCAGCAATGGAATGTCCTGGACCGTGGTCCCGAGCATGTACGGGACCCACTGTAAACATTGTTCTTTGATACCCCCGTTAGTTTCCAATAACAACTTTGCTTTACTCAGATGTGGATATATGTGCGCTGGGACGCTAGTCACATATCTAGACATCAGGGTAAGACGATTAATAATAATAATAAAAGATGCCAGTTATGAATTCGTAGTATGTCTTGCCATGTTTGCTTGTATCAGATTTTACTTCAGATTTCTGGTTTTATAATTTTTATACTATACCTGCTTACATCCTGCTTCACCACCCGTGTTCTATTCCATTAGTCTCCTGCTCTTATTTAATGATACTATGAGTCTTCCCTGCTTGATATCAATTGTTGTATATCTACTTGCTCCTGTATGCTTGTGCCCACGACATGGTTTTCAATGCATGTTTATTATTCAGATTTATCGATACACGTGTGCTTATCCATACTCGCCATCTGGCTTTCGCATCACCACTCGCCGGGGAGTTCTGACTCCTCTGAATCCTCATGTCCAAGTTTTGGAGTTTGGAGCGTGTGGATCTCTCAGTTGCTGATTCAGAGCGGCGCAGCTGAAGCGTGGATCCCCAGCAGACCGTCCAGAGCCTATCTTTCCAGGCCCCCCTGTTAAGCTCTAGAGTTTTCCTGCTATGACTCTGAGCCACCTTTTGTACTGTTCATACTTGTTCCATCCTTTGTATTCTCGTAATTGCGCCATATTGGTGATGTAATATTCTTGTAATGTTGTGTCACATCTGGTGATAACTTTGTAACTGTACTCATTGGTTGGAATGTATAATGCACCACGTGCTTCCGTACTCTGATTCTTTCCTGTACTGATGCTTAGCGTATATACGTGAGGGTATTTCTGATCTACGTATATACGTCGAAGTAACGTCTCTGTACCCGCCGGATCGGGGCGTTATAGTAAAAACTCTCCCAGTAGAGTTTTGCCTATGTTGATCTTCTCTGCGAATTGCTTTTAGGCCTTGAATAAGGGTTAGGTCACCTTACTTATGACGGAGGTCTCTAACAAAGTTGACCAGGAAGGAGGGAGTTTGTCAATAAGACAAGACACCTTATAATCGCCAGAGAATTGATTTCCTTTCGATTGAAGGTGTCGGATATAATCTTGAAATTCATGAAGTTGATCATTGATTGGTTTACTATCAGTCATCATGAATTTATTGAAGGAGAAGGTGAATCTTTCGATTCCAGCGTCATCGAGGTCATATTCATCCTCGAGAGTTATTCATAGTTTTTTAGCACTCTTATATTCACAATAAATGTCATATAGACTATCAGAGAGTGCACTGAGAATTCTATGAAGACAATGATAGTCAATTTCCTCATGTTTCAAATAGATGTAGGAGGAAGGAGTTGTAGGAGGAGTTTCAACAGGAGAAGATCCAACAGATGAAGGTTTAGGAGAAGGTGCAGGAATGGTGTCATCTATGACTGATATATGACCTAAAGTGGTTAACCAGTACTTCATCTGCTTTGCCCATCTCTTAAAGTATGCGCCGAAGAATTTCTCCGGTTTGTCACCTTTGGAATGACCAGGGTTGGTCAAAGTGATGAGATGTGCTACCTGAATTCTATATTTCAAAATTATTTTGATAATGTCAGAATTTAGTTTATATTGGTAGCTTTTAGATTAGGGTTTGTAGAATAAAATAATGTATAGTCTTTCCTTAATTATGTGCCAAATAATTCAAGCAAGATATAACAAGATATAGGCTTGTCCTTTTAATTTTCCTAATTCAAAATTATAACAACAATAATGTCAAAAAGGTTATTCCAATTAATTAATAATTGACTTGCAAGAATAAATAATCCTTATAGCAAATATCACAAAATTAAATAATTTTAATCAGCCAAATTTTATTGCAAAAAGCAGTTAATTAATTAATTCATGCATGTAAAATATTGCAATAAGAGTTTATAATAAAATATATATATATATATATTTAAATAAGATAAGATTTAGATAATTTAAATTATATTGTAAAATATTTTCTTTTGTGACAAAAAATTAATAAGATGTTGTAATGAAAACAAATGATTAAAGTTTGTAATGGAGAGAATTTGGCCTTGTAATAATTACTAAATATAAATTTGTAATGAATAAAGTTATTCAGATTTTCTAGGATCTTATATTGAAATATTTGGCCTTGTAATGATTAGAACAAATAGATTTTGCTTTGCAATAAATTAAAAGAGATTAAAATTAGATCAGATTTAAAAAAAATCTTACAACAGGATAACTTACTGTTGGCCTAGAGGCCTTCCACTCTAGTTTTGATGATGATTAACTCATGTAATTATGTTTACTAATAATCTTGTGATTTTAGTTTCAAATCATTAATCAAGATATTAGTTGGTGATTAGCTTCAACAAAGGAGTTTGGAAGCTTTTACATGGTGATTCCAGAGCCCGAGCATCAAGATCATATATTACACTCGTTGGAGTCAAGCTCGGTGGAACACGTTTTGGATCGAGTCAACTTGAAGACGGAGTTCATCAAGAAGACTTAGGTATCCTATGTTTTAGATCCATATGTAAAGATTAGATAGTGTGATATGCTCAAGTTCACAATACACATCTTGTTGTTTGCGTTTGATCCATTGACTCTAAACACCCTCGCTCTTTATTTGTGTTGTGCATTATTCATATTGTCATATCTTATTTGCTTGTGTTGTGCCTTGCATCATTCATATTACTTGTATCATCTTTATATGCTTGGCTTGTATTTGTGTGCCTCACTTGTACTTAACCACGAGAGCTTCATATAGCACCTCAACTCTTATTCAGAGGAATCAAGAGGAGTTAGTCCAGAGCCCTTCACGGGAAATTCGGCTACACTCGTTGGTTGTACTAAGTGTAGTTGCAAATTAGTTTTAATTTTCGAATTTTGTTCTTAGATTAGCCATATCACCTATTCACCCCCCCTCTAGGTGATTTCAATTGGTATCAGAACCTCCGCTCCTGATACTTGGTTTAACAACCTAGGAGTGTGATCTTGGACTTGCTAATCTATCTTTTGTATTTGCACATATATCTTATTTGCACACACTCATGGATTGCTTGTCACCTCCCATGTTTGATGTCTCCAACATTGACGTGTGAAAATATAGGATGTCCATCTACCTAAAAACCCTAGGCTTACATGTTTTCCTTACCGCTACCAAGAAATGCTATCTTCGTAACCGCAATCATATAGGGGCCAATACACAAGCCCTTGAGGCTATTAGAAGCACGCTTTCTAAATATTATCTTATGCTTGTTTCTAATCTTGATTCCGCTTTTGTAGTGTGGAACAAGTTGACCACCTCCACCTCCAAGCTTCAATTGCCAATCCTACCGGAGGAATCTAGTGGAGAATCCGAGTCACAGTGCTTAATAGTCCAAGGGAATAACTCCCTTGAGGTATAATCAGAATCTCAATTAGATAGTGATGTTGCTAGTTCTTCATGTGATGAAAATATTGATGTCCATGCCTTGAATGAAGAACTTTCAATTGTGTGTGAAAAATTGATTGAAAAAAATAACATTTTGAAAAAGAAAACTTGTAAATTATCAAAAGAAAATAAGGATTTGTTTTCAAAACTTGAGTTGGCTTTACAAGAGAAGGTTGAGTTTTCAAATGAGTGTGACTCTTTGAAAACCCAACTTGAACTTGTTTTAAATGAAAATAAGATTTTGAAAAATAAAAATGATTATAATGAAGTTTTGAAGAAAATGAGTTTTTAACTTCAAAACTTGATTTTGTTGTAAAAGAGAATGTTTCTTTGAAAATAAAAATTGCTTTAATTTCAAAAGATTTAGAAGCTTGTTTAAAGAAAAATATTTCTTTACAAAATAAAATTGATACACATGTTTGTCATGCTAGTGTAGGTACACCTAGTTCATCTATTGCATGTTCCACCTCTTCTATAATTGAAAATGATATATCCATGCTTAAGAAGAGTGTTAATTGTTTGGGCTCCACTTTGAGCCATTGTCATACACGTTTGGAATCTTTGTTTCGAAAGAAACAAGTTCCATCTATGCATGCACACTATACACGGCATACACATGCTATTCACGGTCACAACCATCCCACTTTGTATGCTCATGTGTACACTTGTACACATTGTGGACGTAAGGGCCACCTTGCTAAATTTTATTTTGGTTGCATACATATTTGTAATTTAGCAAATAAATTTGTTTGGGTTAGGAAAGATGCTAACCCCCATGGACCCAAAAAGTTGTGGGTACCAAAGACCACCCCTATTGTATTTGATGTAGGTGTGGGCTCTCGCATGACATGAGAGTATAGGTTCCTTGGAGTGGATGCGTTCCGAGCTACAGGTTGACTATTTGGATGCATCACTTTCAAGGAAAGTTTGGTGGGAGGACAACCTTGTTTTGGAGACATGGAGAGTTGCCTCATAGGTTTTGGTAACGGTCTCTTACTCCTTATTTATTTATGCATGTTTTTCATGTTCATTATTTATAGCATGTTTTGGATGTTTATAGATTATTATAAAAATGCTTTGATTATTAGATCCTTGACATGCATGTATAGCATTTTGAGACACCCATGTTTAATATGGACAATTACTTTAGTGTTCTCTCCATTGTTTAGCTATTATGTTTTCATAGTTCTAATAAGATGTGGATTTACATATTTATCATGTTGATTTATATCTTGTTTTAGGCTTCATGTTTTGACTACATGTTTAAATGTTAGTTTTCATTAAAATTAGGATATATACTTGTACATATAGTGGGCCACAAATAGATCATTATATGTTTGTACTGGAACGTTCATTTATACCCATTAGATGTGTTAGTATAATCTAGTTTTGATGATTCATGCATTTGACTTGTATTCCTATTTTTGTTTTCATGTTCATGTGATTTTTGTTTAACTTCATGTATATGTCCATCTTGTCTAAACTGTTAATTATACATAAACATCCTTTGAGCCACGTGCCTTAATGCATATACATTTGTGGACTCGTTATGTTTTGGATATGTATGTATACTTTAGTTTATACTTGACATACATATGCCTTGAAAAAATCGAGTTTTGATGATTTTCATATTTTGAGGAATATTGAGCTTGAATGTCTATTTTCATGATTATATGTTTTCACATATACCTTGTACACTCACCTACTTATTGTTTTCTCATGATTGTGTTTTTATGAGTATTATATGTGCTTCATTGATTTCGAGTGTTTAGTGCCATGTGATTTACATGTGTTTCATGAAAAATATTTTTGTTTTATTCCTTACTTGAAGGATTTCGTACTAGTTAACAAGTTTTCCATTTAACTAGTTCGTATTCTTCGTTATGGTAGATGTTTTCAAATATATTATATTTTCAAACTTATTTTTGAAAACCCCTACCTTCAAGGGCGGTTGGATGGAAGACCATGCCTTGTATGCTTTATAGTGAAAATTATTTTAAACTTGAGCATGAAATGGGTGGTAGGTTATATGAGATATACACTTGATATTATTATTGTTTCATTTGGTATCATTAGAATCTTTCAATTGGTATCAATTGACATTTCTTGTATACTCATATATTATTTTTTATGTATGATGCTTTCACTTTAAATAGTATCAATTTCGATTGGTATTAACATCTTTCATACATATATATATTTTGTTTATGCTAAGCTTGAATTTTTAATGAATATCATATTTCAATTGATTAGTTTTTCAATTGGTATGCTAATACAAGCTTTTGCATAATTTCAATTGGTATTTCATAAGGGAGAGAAAACTCATATTTTATCTTTCAATTGGTATTTTGTTTACCCTAGATTTTCACTCTCTTACTTTATGATAGAAAATGAATTAAAAAAATTGTAGAATATTATAATTTCAATTAGTATCATATGCTTAAAAAGAATAATACTCTTTATTGATATCAAGGTGTTTATTTGAATGTTTTTAATTGGTATCAAGATGCTTTTGCTTCTTAAATTGGTATCAATATTTTTATGTTTCCTTTCAATTAGTATCAAGATGCACTGCTTTGACATTTTTTTTTTTGGTATCTTAATTGATTGTCACCCCTTATTTACATCATTTTTGTTTTTAAACAAAAAGGGGGAGAACATTGCATTTATTGTTTTTAACCCCTTTGTTGATTCTTTGGTTCGAACAAAAAGGGGGAGAAGAATTTATTGATTTGTTTTTTTACTTTGACCCTTTGTTGATGATTGACAAAAAGGGAGAGAATTATTTGAGTTTATATGCATGTTTTGTTTTATTTATTAGTTTGTCGTTTAATTGTTTAATTGGTATCAAGAGCATGTTTTTATATTTGGTATCTTGTTTTATGTATGTCTATGCATACATGTTTATGAGCTTTCATTGCATATTCTTACGTTTCTTCCTATGCACGAACAAAAAGGGGGAGAAGAATTTATTATTTTATTTTTTACTTTGACCTTTTGTTGATGATTGACAAGAAGGGGGAGAATTATTTGAGTTTATATGCATGTTTTGTTATATTTATTAGTTTGTCGTTTAATTGTTTAATTGGTATCAAGAGCATTATTCAAGAGCATGTTTTTGTATCTGATATCTTGTTTTATGCATGTCTATGCATATATGTTTATAAGCTTTCATTGCATATTCTTATGTTTCTTCCTATGCATGAATTAAGGAGGAGCTTTCTTGAAGCTTAACTTTAATCCATGCATATATACTCCATGAGTTTTGTCATCATAAACAAGGGGGAGATTGTTGGCCCAGAGGCCTTCCACTCTAGTTTTGATGATGATTAACTCATGTAGTTATGTTTACTAATAATCTTGTGATTTTAGTTTCAGATCATTAATCAAGATATTAGTTGGTGATTAGCTTCAACAAAGGAGTTTGGAAGCTTTCACATGGTGATTCCAGAGCCCGAGCATCAAGACCATACATTACACTCGTTGAAGTCAAGCTCGGTGGATCACGTTTTGGATCGATTCAACTTGAAGACAGAGTTCATCAAGAAGACTTAGGTATCCTAGTTTAGTTTGTCTTAGATCTATATGTAAAGATTAGATAGTGTGATATGCTCAAGTTCACAATACACATCTTGTTGTTTGCGTTTGATCCATTGACTCTAAACACCCTCGCTCTTTATTTGTGTTGTGCATTATTCATATTGTCATATCTTATTTGCTTGTGTTGTGCCTTGCATCATTCATATTGCTTGTATCATCTTTATATGCTTGGCTTGTATTTGTGTACCTCACTTGTACTTAACCACGAGAGCTTCATATAGCACCTCAACTCTTATTCAGAGGAATCAAGAGGAGTTAGTCCAGAGCCATTCACGGGGAATTCGGCTACACTCGTTGGTTGTACTAAGTGTAGTTGCAAATTAGTTTTAATTTTCACATTTTGTTCTTAGATTAGCCATATCACCTATTCACCCCCCCTCTAGGTGATTTCACTTACAACAGTATGTTAAGATAAGATCTAATTACTTTAGAAAGATTTAATACAATAATTTTTGTAATGAAAAATTTAATGCAAATCTTTTAAGGATGAATGAAAATTTGAAATACGATCTTTTAAATGATTTAATAAGAACTTATAAAATATAAACTGTAAGAATGCAAAATTTTTCATTTAAGATTTTTTAAATAATTGTCTTTACTTACAGGGAAAATTTTTCTTGCACGAAAAATTATCTATTGCATTATATTGCATGAAATAATCAGATAAGATCTTTCTTCTATATTGTATTAAAATTAACTAGATTAAAACATGTAACAAATATAAATCCTTAAATTTAACAAACTACTTGTCCTAAGCATGCAACTGAAATACAGAATTAAAATAAAAATAAAAAGCTAGTCTGGGGCAACGTAGTCGTGCAGACGCACTGCCCTAGAAACAAAATGGCCGGTCCCTCGTCCGGACCTTGAAATTGACCTCCTCTCCTAGCGGTAAAAACTCCCCCGGTAGTACACCAGCACCCAACTCAGGACAATGAGTCAGCCCTCTGCTCAGACGGAGATTCGTTGCCTGTAAGTGGAAAAGGAACGTCGAAAAAGCAGCAAAACTCGATTACAAGAACATAATTATTTTTCTTTCAGAAGAATGTAAGAAATTTGTGGGAGAAAGAGAGCAGACTGATTTCTATTTCATGTAAAAAATACGTGCAGAGATGGGGTATTTATAACCCTCTATAGATCTTTCAGTTTGTAATAGCCCGAAAGAATTTGTGATCATGCGCCAGTGGTTGCAACATGCAGATCCGATTCTCTTGAACGGGTCCAACTCTACTTGAAAAATCTCAACAGAATTTTAAAATAAAAATAAAAATAAAACCAAAAAAAAGTAGCAGGTCCAACAAGCCCCTATATCGAACTGCATTCATGTCCGCAGGTCGTGGGCGCGCGGCACCCGCACCCGGCCCGGTTCGCTTCGGCGCGCGCGCGTGTGGGGATATGGCCCATGGCCCAACACTCATAAAAATAGGCACGGGAGAAGTTGGTATATGTACTACCCAACCTCCTATCTTCTATCCAATGTGGGGCTAAACTCAAAGGCAAATAAGATAGAAACTCAAGTTTTCCCTCCAACCCAAAACACATCCAACAATCCCCCCCAAAACTTGAGTTTCAGGAAAGATAAAGCAAATCAACAATAAATAACAATCAAATCATCAGATCATAAAACACCAGTGAAATCAGGCAACATCATACTGTGAATTCGGGACAGGTGGACTACGTCTGAAATCTTCCTTAGTGAATTCATCGCTATCTGAGAGACATAGTGGACTACGCCTGGAAGTAGCCTCTTTTATCAGATATTGATAGAATACACACACAGTAAGTCTCCATCTATTAAGCGAGCGGGTTGAGCGTTAAAGGCCATGCTCACAATAACCAACTCATAAGAGTTTCTAGGGTCAGCCCTGCCCCCCCAACCGCGGCCATCACGGTTCCTCTCACGTAGGTAAGTCCTCCAAAGGTACTATAGCTGGATAGTATACCTTCCACACTACATGCGTTGGACTTATTAAGAGTTAAACTCATTCTTACCTAGATGTATTATAAGAGCACGTCACCATAGAGAAGGGGTAGTAGCTACACTGCTACATATATGATATAAGCATATCCAGGTCGATGCTCCACACGAGTATCACCAGTCCAGCTCGTTTCTACCACATTGAACCTCTGTCATGGAATCAACTTCCAATCAAGTAGGTTGAGTTCCCGCTGTCGATGAACTCTACTATAGGCTTAACCCCCATCTCCCCTGATGATTGTAGGACCACACTCTTAGAAAGACACTTAATCAATGGGTTAGCAATATTCTTTTCGGACTTTACAAAGTTCAGAAGCACAACTTTACCCAATAGGCTCTGAACAGACTTAAGTCTAATTTGGATATGTCTGTTCATCTTCTTATTGGCATTATCTTGCTCTAGAATCTCAATGGTGGATCTAGAATCAGTATGAACTGAGATTGGAAGTATGGGTCTAGACACGTTAGAGAATTCAGATAAAAGATCCTATAACCATTCAGCTTCAGAGCAAGTTGTGTCCAGAGCAATAAGCTCAGACTCCATCGTGCTCCTGGCAATCACTGTTTATTTGCATGATTTTCAGGACACAGCAGCACCATCGAATATGAATGCATATCCGGTTGTAGACTTAACACTGTTAGAATCAGTCACCCAGTTGGCATCACTATAACCTTCCATAACATCAGGATATCCAGTGTAAGTCAGACAATAGCCAATTGTGCTTCTAAGATATCTGAAAACTCTCTCTAGTGCAGTCATGTGTTTTCTAAGGGTTACTAGTAATCTTCTCAATCTACCTACTGCATAAGAGATGGCAGGCCTAGTCCTTTTGGAAGTGTAGAGAAGTGAACCTATTAATTGAGAGTATTTCAGTTGAGACACGGCTCACCCATATTCTTCTTCAAAGCAATTGAAGAATCATAGGGTGTAGAAATAGGTTTAGAGTTATAGAAATCAAATTTATGAAACATTCTTTCAATGCTCTGAGCTAGACTCAAAGAAATTCCATCAGAGATTTTAGATATTTTCGTTCCCAATATCATACCAGCAGAACCTAAATCCTGTTGGCCCAAAGGCCCATCACTCTAGTTTTGATGATGATCAACTCATGTAGTTATGTTTACTAATGATCTTGTGTTTAATTAGTGACAGATTTATGATCAAGATCTTAGTAGGTGTGGAGCTTCAACAAAGGATTTTAAGTCATGTTTTGGAGCTAGCACCGTTTGATTCAAGAGCTTGTACATCAAGACCACATCAAGTACTCAAGAGGAGTCTAGCTCTTTGGATCGTGTTTGGACCAAGTCAAGAAGATGAGAAGACTTCAAGGGAAGACTTCAAGATGAAGACTTGTGTCTAAGATTTTATTTTTGTTTTAGTTAAATGGTAAAGGATAGAGTAGTTGGTGGATTTCTCAAGTATATATCACACACACACTCTTGATTTAATTGTCTTTTCATAAAAGAATTTTCAGTTTAGAAAAGACTTTCATTTTGGAAAAATACTTGTTTGGTTTTTGGTATTTCTTATGAACATGTTTTTAACCAAAACCATATTTAGAGCTTAATGTCAAAAACATAGATATTTCATCTTAATTGTGTAGTGGATCATATCCATACACACTATACTTTAATGAATTCAAAATATCTAGTTTTTATATTTAAAGGAGTTTTGAAAAAATAAGTTTTAGAAAAATACAAGTTTTCATTTGAGCCAATATTTTCATATTACAAAAATAGTCCAATCTTTTATAACATGCCTTGATTTTGTGCAAGCATGTTTGTTTATCAAAATATATTGGTAAAACTATTTTTGTAGATTTTTAAGTATTTTATGGGATTTTATTTCTACCAAAAATACCAAGTTTAAATCCCAGAAAAAACAGTTTCCAGGCTTCAGCAAGTCGACTGTATAGTCGACTTGGTCTGAAGTTGGTCGACCGGCTCGGTCGTCGGACCGACGTGCACAGACGTACACGCCTTTGTGCACTAGAGGACGGCCGACCGAACGGTCGACCGCTCCAGAGAGCTCTGCTCTCTGGAAATTTCGGCCGACCGTACGGGTCGACCGACAGAGAGTTCTACTCTCTGCTCCTGTGGCTCGGTCGACCCGGTCGGTCGACCGTGGCTCCAACGGTCGGATTTCTGACCGTTGGCGGTCGACCGACCCGATCGACCGGCAGGCCTGACAGACCCCAACGGCTAGTTTTTGACAGCCTATAAATTTGGGGGTTTGGTCATTGTTTTTCAAGAAGATTTTAGGAGAGCTTTGAGCCAGTTTTTTTCATTCTTTTAAAGAGTTTTCTCCACAAATTTGAGAGCTAATACTTCCAATCAAAAGGGAAGATTTTATTTAGAGTGTGTTAAAAGAGATTCTTTGAGTTTTCCTCCACCATCTCTTTCCTTGTTTTCCTCACAAACACTTGAGCAACCCATTGAGCTATTCATTCTATAAGAGTGTTATTGTGAGAGGATTTTAGGTGATCAAGAGTTGTGATCACAAAAGTTCTTCATTTGTTCTTTGAGGAGGCGGACGTGTGTGTTCGCGATTGTTTCGGGTCTTAGTGTGGACTCGGTGTTTCGGGTTCGGGTGCGAACTCGTGTTTGAGGTGCGACCTCGGCGAGCCGGTGGGCTTGCGGTGTGTACGGGCTAGAGAGTCCGAGAGTTGTAGGTGTTGCGGCACCGGGTGATCCATTGGGATCGAGTATAGTGGAAATCTTTCGTGTGTCGAAGGCGGGGATGTAGAGCAAGGGTGCTCGAATCTCGAAACAAATCCCTTGTGTTTGCGATTGCTCACTCTCTCTCTCTTTGTCTCTTTATATCTTGCATAGATTATATTGTCTTTACATTTAGGGGTCGTTTGTTTCGCGTAAAACTCCGTAATTCGTAAATGACTTACTTCCCAGTTACAACTACGGCGTTTGTTTGAACCGTAATTCGTAAAAGACTTACGTAACTCAACTAACACTCACTTGCAACCCAGTTACCACTCACTTACAGCCCAGTTACAGTTAATTTTGTGGTCATAAAAATTTGTAATATTTTTTTATATTAATATTAAAAAATTTTAATATTTAACTTTTTTAATATTTATTTGCAGTATTAAAACTTTTAAAATTGTAAAATAGTTAATTTTGTGGTCAACTTTTTCACTTACGACTTATACATTACGACAACCAAACACCGTAAAGTACAATACACTTTCCCACTTTACAATTTTATATTACCAACCAAACACCGTAAAATTTACATACATGTAACTCATTTACAATTGTAAAAGACTTTACCAATTACAACTACGAATTACAGTCAGTTACGACAACCAAACAGACCCTTACATGCTTGATATATTGTGCTCATATTGTATACTTGCTTGGGTTGTTTGCTAACACTTGTATTTAACCAAGAGAGCCAACGCGGCACCTCAACCCATTCAAGGGGAATCTATAGGAGTTTGTCCAGAGCCCTTCACGGGGAATTCGGCAACACTCTTTGGTTATACGTGGTGTTTAGTGTTATAGTTTTATTTGGTCATAATTGTTTTTAGCTTCCGCATCATTTGGCATTAAGTGACCATTAGATTAGCCATCACCTATTCACTCCCCCTCTAGGTGAACCTTCAAATCTTTCATATCAAAGTTTTAAGAAGATAATCCTTTACTCTTTGGATTGCATAAGGAGAAGTTCTAAGGATAAGAATATCATCTACATATAAACAAAGGATAATATACTTATTGCCAAAGTTCTTAGAATATATGCACTTGTCATATTCATGAACAGTGAATCCAAATTGTGCAATAACTTTGTTAAATTTTTGATGCCATTGTTTGGGCGCTTGTTTAAGCTCATACAATGACTTCACAAGTTTGCACACTTTGTTTTCTTGTCCCTTTGCAATGAATCCTTCTGGTTGGTCCATATAGATTTCTTCTTCAAGATCGTCATTCAGGAAAGCAGTCCTGACATCCATTTGGTGAATGAACATGTAATGAATTGATGCAAGGGTTAGAAGGATTCTGATAGAGGAGATTCTGAAAACAGGAGAATATGTGTCAAAGAAGTCAATACCTTTTTGTTGGGTGAAACCCTTGGCAACTAATCTAACTTTGTATTTGTCTATAGTGCCATCAGGTCGGAGTTTCTTCTTTAAGATCCATTTACAATCTACAGGTTTGCATCCTGGGGGAAGGTTAGTAAGAATCCAAGTGTTATTCTCTATTATAGACTTGATCTCACTGTCAATGGCTTCTTTCCAGAAAGGAGATTTAGAAGAGTTCATTGCTTCCTTGAAAGAGCTAAGATCACCTTCCACAAGATAGATGAAGAAGTCCTCAGCGAAGGATGTAAGAATTCTTGTTCTTTTGCTCCTTCTAGGTTCAGAATCAATTATAGGAGCGAAACTAAAAGAAGGGATATCAGAGATAGAAGGAGTGCAAAAAGGATTACTAGGGATTCTAGACTTGAAAGGAAAAGATGTTTTCAAAGTAAACAACATCCCTGGCTTCAATGATGGCGTTGTTGGATATTTTACTGATCTCAGAATTAACCACTAGAAATCGGTTAACATTGCTATCTAGTGCATACCTGATGAATATAGCATCAACAGTCTTGGGGCCGATTTTCCTTTTTGCGGTTCCGGTATTGAAACCTTAGCCAGGCAACCCCAAACCTTGAAGAATTGAATGTTAGGAGTTCTCCCTTTTCAACGTTCATATGGAGTAATGTCAGAGTCTCTTTGGAAAACGCTATTGAGTATAAAATAGGCAGAAAGGAGAGCTTCACCCTAAAGATTTTCAGGCCCACCTGAGCTGAGTAACATGTAATTCACCATGTCCATCAGTGTTCTATTTTTTCAGTTACACCATTGGAGATGTGTAGGGAGCAGTTACCTCATGAATATTGTCGTGTTCTTGGCAGAATTCTGTCATATCATTTGAGGTATACTCCTCCCATGATCAGATCTTAGAATTTTGATCTTCTTTTCGCGTTGGTTCTCAACTTCGGCTTTATACACCTTAAACCGATCGAGGACTTCATCCTTAAATTTGAGAAAATAGGTGTAACTGAATTTGGAGTAGTCATTAATGAATGTCACAAAGTATCTTTTACCGCCTCGGGTGAGAACTCTGTTCGAGTCGCACACTTCACTATGAATAAATTCGAAGGGCTCAAATATCATTGTGATATAAGGAAATGATTTTCGGGTATTCTTACCCTGAACACAGATTTCACATCTAGAAGATGTGTCAAAAGAAGATTTAAGAATGAGACTCAAGTTAATCATTTTCTTGATAGAACTGAAGTTGAAATGTCCCAGTCTTCCATGCCACATATCACAAGACTCAATGTTCAAAGCAACAAGATTAAAAATTTTATTATCAGAAGAATTTATTATATTGAGACGAAAAATACCATCATAAACAAAGCCTTTTCTAATGAAGAGATTGGACTTGGACATTACAAACTTATTGAATTCCTTGACAATCTTATAACCAGCTCTAAGAAGTGAAGATTCACTGATCAGAGTGTGGGTACATGCAGGACGCCTTGAAGAGTCAGAATTTTCCCTGAGGTCATTCTGAGATCAATACATCTAGTTCCCTTTATTTTTCTAGTGGAGTTATCTGTTAGGCTCACGCTTCCTCCACGTTGTTCCTGATAGGATTTAAATCTGGAGCGATTAGTACAGATATGAATATTGGCTCCTGAGTCTAACCACCAGTCCGTGGAGAAGGTGATAGAGTTGACAATAGGAAGAGAAGAATCTAACCTAAAAGAATTAGAGTTCAGTTCCACCATGTTGACCTTGTGTCCGCCATTTCCTCTTGGTTGAGCTTTGACAGGTTCTTTCTTCCGGTTGAAACATTGAGGCGCCATGTGATTCGTTCTTCCGCAAACGTAGCAGAATATTCCATCAGCCTTCTGGCCAAAGGTTTTGGGTTTGAAGGAGGAAGATTGAGAAGGTTTGAAAGAAGTAGAGCTTGCATGGGAAGAAGAATGAAAATGATTGGGTTTTTTTGAACTTCTTACCCTTGGAATTCATAAATTTGCGCTTAGGCTTATCCTACACCAAGTTCATTTTATCTTTCATTTCTGACTTAATTTTAGAGTTTCGCCTATGCTGATCTTCTATGCGAATCGCTTTTAGGGCTTGAACAAGAGTTAGGTCACCTTGCTTGTGACGGAGGTCTCCAGCAAAGGTTGACCAGGAAGGAGGGAGTTTGTCAATAAGACAAGACACCTTATAATCGTCGGAGAATTGATTTCCTTTCGATTGAAGGTGTCGGATATAATCTTGAAATTCATGAAGTTGATCAATTATTGCTTTACTATCAGTCATCATGAATTTATTGAAGGAGAAGGAGGTGAATCTTTCGATTCCAGCATCATCGAGGCCATATTCATCCTCGAGAGCTATTCATAATTTTTTAGCACTCTTATATTCGCAATAAATGTCATATAGACTATCAGAGAGTGCACTAAGAATTTTATGAAGACAATGATAGTCAATTTTCTCATGTTTCAAATAGATGTAGGAGGAAGGAGTTGTAGGAGGAGTTTCAACAGGAGAAGATCCAACAGATGAAGGTTCAGAAGAAGGTGCAGGAATTGTGTCATCTATGGCTGATATAAGACCTAAAGTGGTTAATCAGCACTTCATCCGCTTTGTCCATCTCTTAAAGCATGTGTCGGAGAATTTCTCCGGTTTGACATCCTTGGAATGATCAGGATTGGCCATAGTGATGAGATGTGCTACCTGAATTCTGTGTTTCAAAATTATTTTGATATTGACAGAATTTAATTTATATTGGTAGCTTTTAGATTAGGGTTTGCAGAATAAAATAATGTATAGTCTTTCCTTAATTATGTGCCAAATAATTCAAACAAGATATAACAAGATATAGACTTGTCCTTTTAATTTTCCTAATTCAAAATTATAATAACAATAATGTCAAAAAGGTAATTCTAATTAAATTTTAGAAATAGACTAACAAGAATTAATTAATAATTGACTTGCAAGAATAAATAATCCTTATAGCAAATATCACAAAATTAAATAATTTTAATCAGCCAAATTTTATTGCAAAAAGCAGTTAATTAATTGATGCATGCATGTAAAATCTTGCAATAAGAGTTTATAATATATATATATATATATATATATATATATATATATATATATATATATATATATATATATTTAAATAAGACAAGATTTAGATAATTTAAATTATATTGTAAAATATTTTCTTTTTGTAACAAAAAATTAATAAGATGTTGTAATGAAAACAAATGATTAAGTTTGTAATGAAAAGAATTTAGCCTTATAATAATTAATAAATATAAATTTGTAATGAATAAAGTTATTCAGATTTTCTAGGATCTTATATTGAAATATTTGCTCTTGTAATAATTAAAACAAATAGATTTTGTTTTGTAATAAATTAAAAGAGATTAAAATTAGAACAAATTTAAAGAAATCTTACAACAGCATAACTTACAACAATATGTTAAGATAAGATCTAATTAGTTTGGAAAGATTTAATACAATAATTTTTGTAATGAAAAATTTAATGCAAATCTTTTAAGGATAAATGAAAATTTGAAATACGATCTTTTAAATGATTTGGTAAGAACTTATAAAATATAAACTGTAAGAATGCAAAATTTTTCATTTAAGATTTTTTAAATAATTATCTTTACTTACAGGGACAATTTTTACTTGCACGAAAAAATTATCTATTGCATGAAAATTATCAATTGCATGAAACAGACATTAATTATATTGCATGAAATAATCAGATAAGATCTTTCTTCTATATTGTATTAAAATTGACTAGATTAAAACACGCAACAAATATAAATCCTTAAATTTAACAAACTACTTGTCCTAAGCATGCAACTGAAATATGGAACCAAAAGAAAAATGAAAAGCTAGTCTGGGTGACGTAGTTGTGCAGACACACTGTCCTAGAAGAAAGATGGCCGGTTCCTCGTCTGGACCTTGAAATTGACCTCCTCTCATAGCGGTAAAAACTCCCTCGGTAGTACACCAGCACCCAATTCAGGACGATGAGTCAGGCCTCTACTCAGACGGAGATTCGTTGCCCGTAAGTGGAAAAGGAACGTCGAGAAAGCAGCAAAACCCGATTGCAAGAACAAAGTTATTTTTCTTTCAGCAGAATGTAAGAAATTTGTGGGAGAAAGAGAGCAGACTGATTTCTGTTTCATGTAAAAGATACGTGTAGAGATGAGGTATTTATAACCCTCTGCAGATCTTTCAGTTTGTAACAGTCCGAGAGAATCTGTGATCATGCGCGAGTGGTTGCAACGCGCAGAGCCGATTCTCTTGAACGGGTCAGCTCTACCTGAAAAATCTCAACAGAATTTTAAAATAAAAATAAAAATAAAAACTAAAAAAATGTAGCAAGTCCAACAAGCCCCTGAATCGAATTGCATTCGTGTCCGCAGGTCGTGGGCGCGCGCCACCCGCACCCGGGCCGATTCGGTTCGGTATGCGCGCGCGTGTGGGGATGTGGCCCATGGCCCAACACTCATAATATTAGGCATGGGAGAAGTTGATATATATATACTACCCAACCTCCCATCTGCTATCTAATGTGAGACTAAACTCAAAGGCAAATAAGAGGGAAACTCAAGTTTTCCTTCCAACTCAAATCACATCCAACAATTTTTACTACGAGAAGCAAAATAGAAAAGAAGACACCCTAAAATTTAGGGAAATGGCCTAAAATCAAAGGTTTTTTTTTGGTAACATAAGGGCAAATATAACACATGCACTCCCCATGACAATCAAGCTTCAAGCTTAACAAGTGGCTAAAAAAACTAACGGTTGTGGCCTCTTTTGGGTCATTTTAACACAAATAAAACTTTGGCACCTATTGTGAGAAAGGGGATGTTTGTTTCGCCGCAAAAGGCGTTTCGTCATAAAAGTCCGTAATTCATAAATGACTTACAACCCAATTACAATTATGGCGTTTATTTGGACCGTAACACTCACTTGCAACTCAATTACCACTCACTTAATGGCCCAGTTACAGTTAATTTTGTGGTCATACAAATTTGTATTATTTTTTTATGTTAATATTAAATTTTTTTTAATAATTAACATTTTTAACATTTATTTACAATATTAAAACTTTTTAAATCACCAAACAGTTAATTTTGTGGTCAATTTTTCACTTAAAACTTACAAATTACGACAACCAAACACCGTAAAATATAATACACTTTCCCATTTAAAACTTTATATTTCTCACCCAACACCATAAAACATACATACATGTAACTCATTTACAATTATAAAAGACTTTACCAATTATGACTCACGAATTACGGCCAATTACGACAACGAAACAGACCCAAAATCTAAACTATGGGCACCTATCTTGTAATTTACCCATTTTATTTTGAAATTAAATATGTTGCCCTGGCTAAATGTCTTCTCCTTTAGCCAAGATTTTATTTTCCTTCTAAATGTCACTAAGGCCTCGCTCAATGGGGTTGTGCTCTGGGAAAGACCAAGTGACAAACTTTACTAAAAAAAAAAATTTTAAATAGATGTGCTCTTTAGATAAGTCTATTTGTAATATTCATGCCCACTTAGACCTGATTAAACCAGAATTTTGATTTATTTTATGGTGATAAATTTATTCATAGCGTTGATAATTATTATTTGAGAAAATATTTAAGTAAAACGAATGATTTAAAACAAATTAATGTATTTACATGTATATATTTATATATTATATAAGTATTTGATTATTTATACATGGATATTTGTATTTGTATGAATACATATAAATGTGTATTGTTATATATGCGTGTGTGTAATACTCTAATGTTACTTATTATTATTGTTGTTGTTATTGTTATTGGGCCTGTTTGGTTAATGGTGGAAGTGAGGAAGTGAAGAAGTGAGGAAATGGTAATAGTTCTCTTTGGAACTTGAGAATTGGACAGTAAGTTTTCCGGTATTTGGATATTGTTGGGAAGCGTGATTTGAAAAATGTTATGTCTTTTTTGGTGTTTGGATGGTAATGTGGAAGTGGAAGTGAAAAAGTTGACCACAAAGTTGACCGCAAAATAATATTAAAATAAAAATTAATAAGAAAAATAAAAAAATATATTGTAATTAGAATGCAAGTGAGATTTACATGATTAAAAAAATTAACTGTTTTGTACTATAACTTATTACAAATGAGATTTACAGAACCACAAAATTAACTGTAGCACTCTGGAAGTGAGGAAATGGTTGTATAGAAGAGAAAAGAAAAAAGAACAAGGGGTTTTCTTATTTTCCTTTTTCGGTGTTTGGATAGATAGGAAAGTGAGCAATTATATTTCCGCTCGCTTCCTTCCAACCAAAACACCCTCAATTGTATTGGAGTGTGGTTAGGAGAGTGATTATTGTTGTTGTTATTGTATTTGAGTGTGATTAGGAGAGTGATTAGAGGAGGGGATTAGGTGAAGGGAGTGGGTGAAGGACATGTGGCCTCATGAGAGGAGATCATAGGGAGTTGGTGTTGACTCTTAAATGCGAGAAATATCTCTTTCTCCCTCCCTCTTTGTATCTCTCTCTTTCTCTCTCTTTTCTTTGCAGCATAGGGGTGAACAGAGTTTGGGTAAAATCAAAATAGCTGACCGAAACTCAAAACCCGAATCTGAACTGACCCGAGCCGTGGTTATTCGGTCGGTTTTCGGTTTCAGATTCAGAAACCCAAATCCACCGAAACCCGAACCAAATATACATAATACCCACTGGCAAGGGCAGCAAGTTTTCCTCTATGTATTTATGAGTACAAGTAGTTGGCCAGTCTCAGGGCACCAATCAATTCAATGTGTGGTTGTTGCTTTTGTTTGTTAATGTATGGAACCTTGTGCTATCTTGTGACCAGAGCTCGAGCCACCAAATATTTTGGTATAGTGTAACACCCCATCCTCGGTATACGTGCACAGTTATGTATCCTGATTTTTGGTGCATTTTATTATTATTATTTTATTTTATTTTATTTTATTTTCTGCTATTTAAATACTTACTCATATAACAGTACTGCATGATTTGATCTGTTTGGTATTCAGATTTGACTAATTTTAGTTTCAAATATTATTTTTAATATTCTAGATTTTTCATGATTTTCTGGAATTTTTCGGAATTAAATTGTAAATCTTCAAAACCGGTGTCGGCCAGTATCACTGGTTGATTCCAGGAATTTTAATTTGCTATTGGAACCAAATTTCCGGATTCTGTTTTCACATTCCTTCTTAGAATTATGTTTTCTTCCTTTGAGCATTTTCTGGGAATTTTCAGATTTTATCGAAAATTCAGCCTACCCGGTGTAGACACCGATCCCAGTATATTCCAGGATTTTTATTTTGAAAATGAGATAGAATTTCTGGAAACCGATTTCACCAAAAGTCATTTCATAATATTTATGATTTTTGTGAATTTTTGGATAGCTTTCTGAGATACTTCAATTTTTGGTCATTCCTGGAGTTTTCGGTATTTTCCCAGATACCGAGAATTTATCCAAGTTTTCCACTTATCTCTTTTTCCATTTTTCTCTCTCCTTCCTCAAACGCGAGCTTCACCAGCTGGGTTCATCATTAATGCAGCCACCCTCTCCATACTGCATTTATGCTTATGGGCTGACTCAACTCAAGTCCAAATCACCCATGCCTTGTCCTTTTCTTTTGAAACGCAGCCTCCTTGCGTTTTCCTCTGGACGCAGCCTTGAGCTCCCGCGTTTGGCTCTTTAAATGGCCTAAACGCAGCCTTGGGACTTTGCAAACGCAACACTCTTTGGAGGGAAAGTGATGATGGCTTATTATTATATTATTTTCCCCTTTTATATAAATAACTCCCCCACTCCTTCTCTCTCTTCACTTTTTCACTTCTTCTTCCTTTTCCACTTCCTGTGAACATCAACAGCAGCACAAACGACAGCAAAGCTGCCCTTGGCCGGCCTCCTCCCTCCATTTTCACCACTTCCACCACCAACTTCTTCCACCAACTCCTCCACTTCATTCTCCTCCATCTCCTCCTCCATTTTCACCAACAAACACCATCTTCTTCAACCTCTTTCACCAAGAAACATCCAAGAACCCATTTTTCTCCACAAAGCTTCACCACCATCTCCACCACCACTTGCACCACCGTAGCCTCCACCAAGCATACCATCTTCACCTCCTCGTCAACCTCTTTCTAACGGACTATAGCTTCATTCCCCGCAACGCCATTTGCAAAATCTCGTTTTGCCATATTGAGTTGGACTTGCACCATCAACCTTTTGCCTTCTCTTGTGGAGACCGGCCACTCCTTTGGATTGGGGCCGTGTTCTTCTTCGTTGACAGGATTCTAGGCCGGTGCCCTCCTTTTGGTTTGGGACCGAGCTTCATCACCGTAGATTTCCCGGTAATCGTTCGCGATTGTTCCGGTGATCGTTTTGGTGATTAACTTGGCAAAGGACTCATCTTCTTCACTTGGCACTCTTGCTGGACTTTGGACGCATTCTAGGCGAGTAATTCTACTCGCCAAGACTTGGACATTGTTCTCATACTTGTAATATTATCAACAAACCACAGCCCTCAAGCATCAGGACCTGTTCTCTGTTTTGCACCTATTAGTCGACTTGACCCCACAACTAGTCGACTAACTTCCTTGAAACGCAACTTTATTTCTGAAAACGCAGCTTTCATTAGTCGACTACCCCTTTTCTACAGTCGACTAACTCTCTCCTGAGACGCGGACTTGTGAGACGCGGACTTGAGACAAGACGCGGACTTGTGAGACGCGGACTTGAGACAAGACGCGGACTTGTGAGACGCGGATTTGTGACAAGACGCGGACTTGTGAGACGCGGCATATTGAAACGCAGTCTTGTGAAACGCAGCCTATTAGTCGACTAACCCCTTCTTCTAGTCGACTAACTTTTCTCCTGAAAACGCAACTCTTTGAGACGCAGCCCTATCAGTCGACTTGTCCCCTATCTATAGTCGACTAATTCCTTCATAAGTCGACTACTATCTCTCCCTAGTCGACTAATCTTGACTATTTGCTATGGTTAATTACTTCTTTGATTATGAACATTATCTTTGGGTTATGTATTTTATATTGCTATTTGCAAGACTTGATGAATATCACCTCTTGTCATGCTATCTCCTAACACTAGGCATGACACACATGACTCTCATAATTATCACGATAACGGGAATGATAACCGGACTTCATGATTTACAAACTTGATTACTTGATAGTACGAACCAGTACTCCTGATATACCTGTACTCCTGACATGTTCCTGTTCATTCCCGAAATCTGATAATTATTTAATATACCATAAAATGAGACAACTTACATTGGGTCGGGGGAAATACGCGGCTATCAATATATGTTCGTGTTTACAGTGGTATTAGGTATGTTGTGCAACTAAATTTCCGGTCTGACCTGTGGGCCTCCAGGCGACCGAGGGGAGTGCTGGCTCCCTCATTCCTGGTACCATCATGATAAGGGCATACAATAAGTCCCTCCTGTTTGCCTTGCGGCGGGTTCCGTCACCAAGCAACGGAACAATCCTGGGCCGTGGTCCCGGGTATGTACGGGACCCACTGTAAACATAGTTCGTTGATACCCCCGCTGGTTTCTAATAACAACCTTGCTTTACTGGGATATGGATCTATGTGTGCTGGGACGCTAGTCCACATAGCTAGATATCAGGGTAAGGTGAGCTATAATAATAATAATGATAAAAGACGCTAATTGTGGGAGTTGTATGCACTTGGATTACGGTGACATGAGATAAAGGTATATAGATGAGGGTTTTCTTGTTTGGATTATTCCCTCGAGGTACTAGTCTCGTGAAGCCGTAGTTTAAGCGTATACATTGCCCTTCCGTTTATAATATGTTGTGCTTCTTTTACTTGCTGGCTGATTTCTCATGATATTATACCAACTCTCATGCTCATGTTTCTATTGCCACTCGGCTGTAACCTGCTCTACTTGTTCGGGAGGTCCTGACTCCCTTGAATTTGTATGTTCAGGTTCCGAACCTTGGATCGAGGTGGAGCCTTCTGTGGAAGATCAAGCTTTCCTTTCCGAGCAGGCTGACTAGTCTCGGTTTCTGTTGTGCCAGACTTTCCTTTTCAGCTCGCGGGACCTTCCTTCAGCTCGTGAGCATCTTGTAATCATATTGTAAATCGTACTTTTGTGCTTGGCTGTGATATATGATGCATGTGATATGTAATAGTATGTCACATCCTGTGATAACCTTGTACTTTGTACTTCTTATGTTGGCATATGAATGGACGCTACGCTTTGTCGTACTCTGATTCTTGCTTGTACTGATGCTTAGCGTATATACGTAAGGGTATTTCTGACCTGCGTATGTACGTCGCAGTGACGTCCCCGTACCGTGGGATCGGGGCGTTACATATAGTTTATCTGGGAGAATAGGTAAGAGAGCCAGAGAAGAAAGGCAAGCAACAGCTTCCAACCATGGAAAATTTGTGGCTTCATTTTGGATACTAGGGTTTTTCTTTGCCTCCTTTTGACATTGGGTTGCCATAAATTCTGCTGCTGCATTGAATTGGATGGAGATGTGAGGGTGCAGTGGATATGTTAGGTGTGCATATGTTCATGTATGGCTTGTTTGTTTCGCCGCAAAACCCCGCTAATCGTAAGTCGTAAAACTTCTTTTCCATTTTTCGCTGTTTGTTTTGCTGAAAAACAAGTTGTAAAATGCAATACTCATTTTCCCACTTGCAGTTGCTACAGTTAAATTTGTGGTCATGTAAATCTCATTTTTACACTCACATTTTCCCACTTGCAGTTGCTACAGTTAATTTTGTGGTCATGTAAATCCCACTTGTAATGCACTTGTAGTTCAAAGCACTTACCTGATAATTAATATATAATTTAATATTATTAAATATTTAATATTTTTAATAGTGTTCAATTTCTTATTTAATTATTTAATTATTTTATATTTTGAATTTTTAGTCTTTATTATTTTAAAATTATTTTAATATTTAATATTTTACTAATTTAATTTAATATTTTTTATTTAATATTGTTATTTAATACTTTATTATTTTATTAATACTTATACCAAATTTTTATTATTTATTTAGAGTTAATATTTTATTAATATAACAATATTATAATTTAATATAAAATTATTATATATTTAATAATATATATTTTTAATATAAATAATTAGTTTATTAATATTATAATATACTTTATTATTATATTAATATTTTATTATGCTAATATTGTAATAATAATTCATTATAATAATATTATAATAACAATTTATTATTAAATTATAATTATATTTTACTTTGTTAATTTTATATTTTTTATAATATTACAATAATATTATAATAAAATTTAATATTATAATAATTTTCAAGTATTTTTTAATATTATAATATTAGAACTATATTTTATTATTTTCTTAACATTTTTAATATTTATGTTTTATTAGTATTCTTAAAATTTTGTTAATGTTCTTTAGATTTTCTTAAAATTTTATATTATTTATTTAGTTAATATTTTTGTAATATTTTACTAATTATACTAATAGTTTATTAATAATATTGTTATAAATAAAATATTAAGATTATTAATATTTTATCTCAAATTTATTAATATAATTTAATTTGCAATAGTAGATTTAATTTAATAGTATGTATAATATTTAAATCACTACTACAGTTAATTTTGTGGTCAACTTTTTTACTTATACTTTTACGTTACCAACCAAATACCGTAAAATACAATATACTTTTCCATTTACACTTTCACTTTACCAACCAAATACTGTAAAACATACTATACTTTTCCATTTATACTTTCACTTTATCAACCAAACACTGTAAAACACAATATATTTTCCCTGTTACAGTTCACATTCTCCATTCTCATTTTACGACTTACGACTTGTGACGTTTTGCGGCGAAACAAACAGGTAGTGTATCATGTACTGTAAACTGAGACCTGTGACTTTCTTGCAACAAACTCAAATAGAGTTTTACTAGTTGTGGTCACGGTGTTACATTGGACCAAGTTGTGAAATTTAGTTGAAATTTGATTTTGGCTAGAAAGTATGACAGCAGAGTACTCATATTTTGCAAGTGCAAGTATTCATATTTTGCAAGTACCAGCCGAAAAAATTAAAAAAAAAAAACGAACCGGACTCCGGTTCGGTTCCTAATCTTAGTCGGTTCGTTTGATTTTGCTAAAATCAACAAAAGTAGAACAGAACTGGCTGATGCACACCCCTACTGCAACGGACGCCTCTTCTCTCTCCCCCTCTTTCTCTTGTGAACCTCCAGCATCGCCACACAACCACCACCTCTCTCCTCTTGTGCAGTCCCTGCCACCAACCAAAGCACCAGCAACCCACGGCTACAACAACAAACAACATCATCTCCTTCTTCTCCCTCTCTCTTTCACACTCTCTTTCATTTCTCCCCAACAGGAAGCAACCCAGCCAGGCCAAATCGCTCACCGGCACAGCCCCACTACGTCCTCTTCTTTTCCTCTTCTCTCTTACTTTCTTTCTCTTTTCTCCTGAAACCTGTAGGTTCACCTAGAGGGGGGTGAATAGGTGATGGCTAATCTAATGGCCACTTAATGCCAAATAATGCGGAATTAAATACTATAATGACTTAAACTAAACTCTTACACTAAACACCACGTATAACACAAGAGTGTTGCCGAATCCCCGTGAAGGGCTCTGGACAAACTCCTCTAGATTCCTCTAGATAGGGTTGAGGTGCCGCGTTGGCTCTCTTGGTTAAATACAAGTGTTAGCAGACAATCCCCAAGCAAGTATATCAATATGAGCAAACAAGTATATCAAGCATATAATATGAAAGCAATAGAGACATGCAAGATATAAACAAGAGATAGAGAGAGTGAGCAATCGCAAACACAAGGGATTTGTTTCAAGGTTCGAGCACATTTGCTCTACATCCCCTCCTTCGACACACGAAGGATTTTCACTATAATCGATCCCACCGGATCACTCGGTGCCGCAACACCTACAAGCTCTCAGACTCTCTAGCCCGTACACACCGCAAGCCCACCGGCTCGCCGAGGTCGCACCTCAAACAAAGAGTCCACACCCGAACTCGAAACACCGAGTCCCACTAGGACCCGAAACAATGCGAACGCAACCGTCCGCCTCCTCAAAGAAACGAAGATGAACTTTGGTGATCATAACTCTTGATCACCTAAAATCCTCTCACAACAAACTCCTATAGGTAGATATAGCAATGGATGACTCAAGTGTTGTGTGAGAAAATAAGGAAAGAGATGATGGAGGAAAACTCAAGAAAATCTCTTTTAACACTCTTGATAAAAACTCCCCTTTTGATTGGAAGTATTAGCTCTCAATTTAGTAGAGAAAACTCTTTTAAAGAAGTGGGAAAAACTGGCTCAAACTCCACTAAAAATCTTGGAGAAAAACAATGCCCAAACCCCCAAATTTATAGGGCTAGAAAAACTAGCCGTTGGGGTCTGTCAGAACTGTCGGTCGACCGCCCGGTCGACCGGCCAACGGTCATATTTCAGACTGTTGTGCCATCGGTCGACCGGTCAGTCGACCAAGGCCAGGATACAGAGAGCAAGTCTCTCTGTCCGGTCGACCGCTCGGTCGGCCGGGGTCTTTCCAGAGAGCAGAGCTCTCTGGACGGTCGACCGGGTCGGTCGACCGGCCCTCCTGCCAGAACTGGCGTGCACGTCTGTGCACGTCGGTCGACCGTCCTGGTCGACCGGCTGAAGCCAGATCAGAAAACTTAGGGATTAAAACTTGGTCTTTTTGATTGAAATAAAATCCCATAAAATCATGAAAAATCTACAAAAATAGTTTTACCAATATACTTTGGTAAACAAACATGCTTGCACAAAATCAAGGCATGTTATAAATGATTTGGACTATTTTTGTAATATGAAAAAATTGGCTCAAATGAAAAACAGAATTTTTCCAAACTTGATTTTTCAAAACTTGTTTTTCCAAAACTTCTCCAAATACAAAAACAAGATATTTAAACTCATTTGAAACATAGAGTGTATGGATATGATCCACTACACAAACATGGTGAAATATCTATGTTTTTGACATTATACACTAAACATGATTTTGGATAAAACATATAAACTTGAATACCAAAAACATCAAAACACTTGAAGTCTTCACTTGAATATCATTTTGGTTTTTGGTTAAAATTCTTTTCTAAAACAAACATAAATCAAGTGTGTGTGTGTGTATATGATATACTTGAGCAATCCACCAACTATTCTATCCTTTACATTTTATCTAAAAATAAAATCTTAAAAACAAATCTAGACACAAGTCTTCATCTTCTTGAAGTCTTCACTTGAAGCCTTCTCATCTTCTTGACTTGGTCCAAACACGATCCAATGGCTCTTGGATCAAACCGTGCTAGCTCCAAAACTTGACTTTAAATCCTTTATTGAAGCTATGCACCTACAAAGATCTTGATCATAAATCTGTCACTAATTAAACACAAGATCATTAGTACAATAACTACATGAGTTGATCATCATCAAAACTAGAGTGATGGGTCTTCGGGCCAACAATCTCCCCCTTTTTGATGATGACAAACTCATGAAGTTATATATGCATGGATTAAAGTAAAGCTTCAAAGAAGCTCCCCCTTAACTCATGCATAACAAATAAACAAAATAAATATGCAATGAGGCACATAAACATGTATGCAAATGTAGGAGTAAACATGCTAATCAAGCATAAAACAAAAATTCTTTTTCTCCTATTTGCACAACAAAACATATATGCATAAACATAAATTCTTTAACCACAAAAGCATGCATATACCAAATACCTCTCCCCCTTTTTGTCAAGCATCAACAAAGGGGTTAAAGTAAAACAAAATCATCAAATTTTTCTCCCCTTTTTTGTCCGAAACAAAGAACCAATAAGGGGTGTAAACAAATAAGTCAATAAAAGGTTATATGCGATATACATTCATGAAGAGGAAGACGGTAAAGTAACTTCCCTACACATATACATTACATGAAAGAGGGATGACAAGCCCTAATTCACATAACGTATAATATGTAATGCATAAGAGGAGATGTGAAGCTCCCCCTACACACGTGTACCACATAAAGAAGAATTGTCAAGCTCCTCAATATACAATACACTCAACATGAATCTATATGTAGAAGAGATGTTAAGCTCTCATTGCATATAGGCAATACAAATCAAAATTTTTTGATTTTTCTTATAGAACAAAATTTTGAATTTTCTCAATAAAAACAAATCTTGAGAATTTTTCTTAAAATTTGTATTTTCTTATCATAAACGACTTTGTGCTTTAAACATGTAAAACAATTTTAACTCAAGCACAAATAACTCATATATATGTATGAAAAATGAGTATACCAATTGAAATTGATACATACATATATAGGAAAAATAAAATATGAGTATAGACAAAAATAGAATCAAATTGATACCAATTGAAACGATTCAATGATACCAATTGAAACAATAATAGGATCATGTGTATATCTCATAAACATTGAAGAATAAATAACTAGTTAAATTAATTTTTGAAAAACTAGTTAAAGATCCTTCAAAACAAATCATATGTTTTTCAAGAATCATACTAAATACACAAGAAATGACACTCAAAATCGATTAAGCTCATAAAAGTGTTCATGAAACAAAGTCATGACAAAACAAATGAAGTATGAGAGTACAAGAATCATGTATATAGCATTTTCATGAAAATAGTCATTAAGGCTCAAAATGATCAAAACAAATTCTTCATTTTATTTTATCAAACAAAACATGAAATTTATTTTTCATTAAAAATAAAACAAACTTCTAGGTATATGTATGATTTATCTAAATCTAACAATATGCATACATATCCCAATATAAAACGAGTCTATTAATAGTATTTGCATGAAGGCAAGAGACTCAAAAAGGATATACATGTATATTTATTAGATTTGAATAAAAATGCATGTACATGAAGTAAAAATACGAAAATTGGCAAAACAAGTGTAAATGAGGAAATCATCAAAACTAGGTTATACATGTGCATATAGTGGGTACAAATGAGCATGAAGTGTAAACATATATGAATCAATTTGTTGCTCACAACTTGTACATGTATAAATTCAAGTTTTGATAAAAAACTACATTTAAACTAGTTTACCACATGAAGCACAAAAAACAAATGAACATGCTAAAAATATGATATATGAACAAGCATGTAAATAAATAAACTAGCAGTTTAGAAATAGTTACCAACTAAGGAATTATGTTCCAAAACTCCAAACATGGTGGTTGACCCACCAAACCTCCTTGATAGCGATGCATTTATATATGTGTCCATCAAGTCCATGTGCATCCACCATCAAGGCACCATCTCTCTCACGTCGTGTGAGAGCCCTCACCTACATCAAAAACACAAGGTGGGGTTTTGGTACCCATTTTCTTTTGGGTCCTTGGGGGTTAGCTTTGGGGGTGTTTGGTTGCAAGGAAGTGAGCGGAAGTAAGGAAATGGGGAAGTATTATTGCTCACTTCCCTATCTATCCAAACACCGTAAAAGGAAAATAAGAAAACCCCTTTTCCTTTTCTCTTTTCTCTTTTACACAACAACTTCCTCACTTCCAGAGTGCTACAGTTAATTTTGTGGTCATGTAAATCTCATTTTAATAAGTTGTAACACAAAACAGTTAATTTTTTTATCATGTAAATCTCACTTGCATTCTAATTGCAGTCCATTTTTATTTTTCTTAATTAAATTTTATTTTAATAATATTTTGCGGTCAATTTTGCGGCTAACTTTTTCACTTCCACTTTCACATTACCATCCAAACACTGAAAAAAACAAAACATTTTTTAAACCACACTTCCTAACAACATCCAAACACCGGAAAACTTACTAACCAATTCTCAAGTTCCAAAGGGAACTATTATTACTTCCTCACTTCTTCACTTCCTTACTTCCACCCTTAACCAAACAGGCCCTTTGTAAAGCACCCAAAAATTTTTATAATTAGCAAAATTAATATGATGCATCTTATCAAAACAAAATTTTGCTAAATAGCCTTTGCGGCTACAATGTGTACATTTGTACACCTTAGGATGCTTATGTGTGTGTGTATGATCGTGACATGCAACATAAACATATGCATGATGATGTGCATGAGAATGTTGAACTTGTTTCTTTGAAAACATAGACTCCAATCTAGTGTGGTTAAATGCACATGTGCTCAAAGTTGAGCTTAAACTATTTATTTTATTTTTCAAAATATTAATCTCATTAGTGGTGGCATGTAAAGCATGATGAGATATAAAATCATTTTTCTTATTCTTTTTAGAAAAGCTTTCTTTTTCTTTTTCACAAAATTTTCTTTTAAAGAATTATTTTCTTGAAAAACGCTTTCTTTTTGTTTTTCCACCCAAACAATTTTATTTTTCAAAGAAGTGTTTCCTTCACAAAGATTATTTAATTTAGACATCAAGGAAACATTTTCATTTTTCAAAAACTCATTTTCTTTTTCAATGCATGCAACCTTATTTTCTAATGAATCTTTTTCATTAAGCATGCAATCAAATTTCTTTTTCAAATTTTTATTATTTTTCTTAAGCATGTCATATTTTTCAAGAAGGAGTTGACAAAAAGTGCTAAGCTCATCATATGACATGTTATCATCTTCTACCTCGGATTCGGTAGTTACCTCAAGGGGGTTATCCCCTTGGACCATATAGCACATATTGGAGACGTCACTTCCAACATCCGAATCGCTCCCCGCATAGTATTGTTCATTTTCGCCAGGGAGAGGAGGGAGTTCCAAACTACAAAAGCCGAATCAATATTAGAAACCCTAGATAAATAATCATCATTTAGGGTAGACTTTAAAGCATTTAGGGCTTTTGCATTAGCCTCAATATTCTTGCAATTTAAACAATAATCATTAGTGATGGCAAGGTAAACATGAATGCCTAGGGCCTTGAGGTACAAAGACATCTTAACCTTCCAAATTTGGATGTTAAGAATGTCAAAAGTAGGTGGTGACATGAAGTCCATGGTGTGTGTACAAAAAATAGTGATTAGCCTAAAATGAGGATCTTTAACTCTAGGTTGTGAGACCCAAATTCAGAGTTGGCTCTGATACCAATTGTAGGTTCACCTAGAGGGGGGGTGAATAGGTGATGGCTAATCTAATGGTCACTTAATGCCAAATAATGCGGAATTAAATACTATAATGACTTAAACTAAACTCTTACACTAAACACCACGTAAACACAAGAGTGTTGCCGAATTCCCCGTGAAGGGCTCTGAACAAACTCCTCTACATTCCCCTAGATAAGGGTTGAGGTGCCGCATTGGCTCTCTTGGTTAAATACAAATGTTAGCAGACAATCCCCAAGCAAGTATATCAATATGAGCACACAAGTATATCAAGCATATAAATATGAAAGCAATAGAGGCATGCAAGATATAAACAAGAGATAGAGAGAGAGAGCAATCGCAAACACAAGGGATTTGTTTCGAGATTCGAGCACACTTGCTCTACATCCCCGCCTTCGACACACGAAGGATTTCCACTATAATCGATCCCACCGGATCACTCGATGCCGCAACACCTACAATCTCTCGGACTCTCTAGCCCGTACACACCGCAAGCCCACTGGCTCGCCGAGGCCGCACCTCAAACAAAGAGTCCACACCCGAACTCGAAACACCGAGTCCCCATTAGGACCCGAAACAATGCGAACGCAACCGTCCACCTCCTCAAAGAAACGAAGATGAACTTTGGTGATCACAACTCTTGATCACCTAAAATCTTCTCACAACAAACTCCTATAGGTAGATATAGCAATGGATGACTCAAGTGTTGTGTGAGAAAACAAGGAAAGAGATGATGGAGGAAAACTCAAGAAAATCTCTTTTAACACTCTTGATAAAAACTCCCCTTTTGATTGGAAGTATTAGCTCTCAATTTAGTGGAGAAAACTCTTTTAAAGAAGTGGGAAAAACTGGCTCAAACTCCACTAAAAATCTTGGAGAAAACAATGCCCAAACCCCCAAATTTATAGGGCTAGAAAAACTAGCCGTTGGGGTCTGTCAGAACTGTCGGTCGACCGCCCGCCGGTCGACCGGCCAACGGTCATATTTCAGACCGTTGTGCCATCGGTCGATCGGTCAGTCGACCGAGGCCAGGATACAGAGAGCAAGTCTCTCTGTTCGGTCGACCGCTCGGTCGGCCGGGGCCTTTCCAGATAGCAGAGCTCTCTGGACGGTCGACCGGGTTGATCAACCGCCCTCCTGCGAACTGGCGTGCACGTCGGTCGACCGTCCCGGTCGACCGGCTGAAGCCAGATCAGAAAACTTAGGGATTTAAAACTAGTCTTTTGATTGAAATAAAATCCCATAAAATCATAAAAAATCTACAAAAATAGTTTTACCAATATACTTTGATAAACAAACATGCTTGCACAAAATCAAGGCATGTTATAAATGATTTGGACTATTTTTGTAATATGGAAAAATTGGCTCAAATGAAAAACAGTATTTTTCCAAACTTGATTTTTCAAAACTTATTTTTTTCAAAACTTCTCCAAATACAAAAACAAGATATTTAAACTCATTTGAAGCATAGAGTGTATGGATATGATCCACTACACAAACATGGTGAAATATCTATGTTTTTGACATTATGCACTAAACATGATTTTGGATAAAACATATAAACTTGAATACAAAAACATCAAACACTTGAAGTCTTCACTTGAATATCATTTTGGTTTTTGGTTAAAATTCTTTTCTAAAACAAACATAAATCAAGAGTGTGTGTGTATATGATATACTTAAGCAATCCACCAACTATTCTATCCTTTACATTTTATCTAAAAATAAAATCTTAAAAACAAACCAAGACACAAGTCTTCATCTCTTGAAGTCTTCACTTGAAGCCTTCTCATCTTCTTGACTTGGTCAAACACGATCCAATGGCTCTTGGATCAAACCGTGCTAGCTCTAAAACTTGACTTTAAATCCTTTATTGAAGCTATGCACCTACTAAGATCTTGATCATAAATCTGTCACTAATTAAACACAAGATCATTAGTATAATAACTACATGATTTGATCATCATCAAAACTAGAGTGATGGGCCTTCGGGCCAACAAAACCATCACCTCCACTGTTCTCTTCTCTCTCTATCTTTTCTCTCCCCGACAACACAGTAGGCTAGCCATGCTCGTCGCCGACCGGCCATGCCTCGTCGCACTGCCGCGTCCCACCACCACTGCCGCTGCTACCATCTCTTCTTCTCTAGTTCTTCTTTTGTTCTCTTGTAGGTCTCTTTTAAACCTGACCCGAACCCGGTATCAAACTTGCATCCAATTAACTTAAGTTAGTGGGTTTGATTTATTAGATCTAAACCCATTAGAGACCCGACCCTTTTCAACAGTACTCGAACCTGCTTGCAACCAGTTCAACCCGTTAGCGTCATTTAATTTTCGGGGTGATAATTCGACCATTCAGAGTCTGATTTGCGTGATTCTCGAGCCGTCGCATTCGTGGAGATGAGAAATACGTGTCCATGATAACTATTGTGAGTGCTTTTGTTTTTTAACTCTTTCCACTAGATTATATTTTATTGTGAGGTTCCTAATTTCTTGAAATGAAAATGTTTCTCTAAACGAATTATGTTTTGTTATAGATAATTTTGTAGATTGGTCATTTATTGTTTAAGTGAATTGTTATAATATTTATTTTGAATTAATGTGTGGTCATTGCTTAACTTGTTATTGTTGGCCCAAAGGCCTTCCACCTAGTTTTGATGATGATTAACTCATGTAGTTATGTTTACTAATAATCTTGTGTTGTTTAAGTTTCAGATCTTTAACCAAAATATTAGTTGGTGATTAGCTTCAACAAGGAGTTTAGAAGCTTTTCATAGTGATTCCAGGGCCAAAGCATCAAGATCATACCTTGCCTAGCTCATGGATCACGGTGTTTGTGGATCGAGTCGCCTTGAAGATGAAGATCATCAAGAAGACTTAGATATCCATAGTTTAGTTAGTGTGTTTAGATCCAATTTTGTAAGCTTAGTATAGTTGATATGCTCAAGTGCACAAACAACACGTTTTTATGTTTTGGATTTGGTTTTCATGAATAGTAGATCAAAACAAGTTTACTTTATTTCTATGTATATTAGATATGTTCTAGATATACATACATGCTTTAAACTTGCTAGACAAACTTATTTTGACTATCCTATTCATGTATTGAAAAATCAAGTTCGATAAAAATACAAGTTTTGTTTTTGATAAAATTTGCAAGACTCATAAATGAATTGATATGATTGATATATGTCTTGAAATTTTTATCACAAGTTTGTGTTTCAATATAAAATGTTAAAACTATTTTTGGTGATTTTTAGAAGTGTTAAAAGATTTTTAGAAAAATATTTTACACTGTTTTTCTGACCCAGATTTCTGTTCCAGGCTTCAATCAGTCGACTAAGTCAACTGACCTAGTCGACTTGGCTGAAGTCGGTCGACCGGGCCGGTCGACCGACGTGCACAAATCTGTGCACGTTTGGAGACACTGGGACGGTCGACCGTCCGGGTCGACCGGGTCTGAGAGCTCTGCTCTCTGTTTGTTTGCGTCGACCGGGCGGTCGACCATGGTTGCCCAACGGTCACATTTCTGACCGTTGGCGGTCGACCGGGCCGGTCGACCGTCAGCCTGTCAGGCTGCCACCATCAGCCTAACGGCTAGTTTTCTGATGGGGCTATAAATACCCCATTTGTTTGAGGTTTTAGCCAAGATTTTCAAGAGCAAAAATTCTCAGTTTTTTGAAGTGTTTTTTAAAAGATTTCAAAAGTGTTTTTGGGCCAAAAAGAATTCATCTTATTTGTTTTAGGTTTTTTAGAAAAATCAAAGAAAAGAGTATTTTGGGAGATTTGTCTTTATTTTCATTCTATATCTTTTGCAAGAATTTTCTCAAGTGTTTTTCTTTGTTGCTTGTTTTCCAAACACCTAATTTTTCACACTTGAGTAATCCTCTATCCTAATCTATTAGGATCATTTATTTTGTGGAAAAGAGAAAAGAAAAGAGAGTTTGAGTTTGTGGTCTTTGGAACCACTAGTTGTAAACACCCTTATTTTTGTTGTATCCCTCTTAGGTAGAGGTGATCGGGTGATTGGTTTGCTCCCTCTAGTGAGAGGTGGAGTTTGGTTGTAAACCCTCTTCGGTAGAGGTGTTGTGGTTGTATTGGCTACGGGCCTACCCCTCGGTTGTGAGGTGGTTGTTTGAGAGGAATTTGGTACTCCTAGTGTTGTAACAAATCCTCTTCGGTAGAGGTTCCCTCGGTGGGAGATAGTGGATTGGAAATCTACACGGTGGTGTAGGCGGGGATGTAGAGCTAGGGCTCGAACCTCGAACATATCTTGTTGTTAGCGTTTGATCCACTTGTCTCTCTAACTCTCTCTCTTTACATTTGTGCAAAGCATCATTCATTCATATTGTCATATCATTCATTACTTGTGTTGCCTTGCATTATTTCATATTGCTATTCATCCTTATATGCTTGGCTTGATTGTGTGTGTGCCTAACTTATACTTAACCAACAAGAGCTTCACATAGCACCTCAACCCATTCAGGGGAATCAAGAGGAGTTAGTCCAGAGCCCTTCACGAGGAATTCGCTACACTTGTTGTGTTGTATTAAGTTTGTGCAAGATTTGCATTAGCTTCCACATTTAGCGCACTTAGTTTTGCATTTAGTTCCTAGATTAGCACTTACACCTATTCACCCCCCCCCCCCTCTAGGTGTTTTTTAGTTATCTGATTAAGATATTCCTGTAAATGTTGATCCGGACAACTTAGATATGATTGTGAAAATTTTGAAAATAGATAATTATATATGTTTACAATATAATATTGATGGGGTTAATGAATTACTAGGAGAAATCTTGTTATACTGAAAAATTGTTCGTGTTACCAAACTTATCGAGAAAGCATTGTTATTTTGTATTTGTGTGATAAATATTGTTATTGTGTATACCCTGTAATCCATGTGACATTAACAATAAAGAATTGACATCGGGGGTAGGAAATTGAAGGGAGACAATGTCTTTATTTTGGATGGATGTCTGGTGTTTATACGCGTAGGGTACCTAATGATACTGTTATTATTTGTACTTAGTGGTACTAGCCCAGTTCTACAGGACCTGGTAATCTTGTGCCGTGGTTTCGATATGCACGGAATTCACCTAAAAACACAGACAATGTCTATACCTCAGTTTCAAATAACACCACAATTAATAATAATAGCAATGATGAAATAAAAAACGTGCGTTATTTAGTCACTCTCTCGTTCAAAAAAATGTACACGTATGTCATATTCGGATGAGTTCTGTCAGAATACGAGCTCTAGTATAGACTGCCATTGGTATGGATACTGAAAGAAAATGATTAAAATATTAGGCAATACTGATTATTATTATTAAATAATCTTAAAATACGGCGTGTTAATATACTTGTGCCGCATGACTGCTACTTTAATACTAGACATGAAATGAATAACCCTCGACATATGAGATTCTTACAAGTTATTTTCACTACCACTTAATCTTGTATTATTTGTTTTAGCACTGATAAAGTAATTGTTTTATATCAATTGTCAACATGATTATATTTTTTACTGTTTTTTTCATTTTATCATTCATTAGGTCACTTATTGATGACCTTGAGTTTGTATGCATAACTCCAGGTTCAGAGGTTTTGCAGCGTCGTGGAGCTTCAGTAGCGGACTCATCCTCTTTTCCAGTCGTGTTATCGTTTGTTACCTGTCCTTCGTCTTCTTTGCTATAATAATTTATGACTTTGTAATATTTTATACTTGATCAATAAAGTTGAAAATTTATTGTATTATTAGGATAATTCCTTCTTTTGAGGCTGAGTGCAGATACATGTGATGTATCCTCTTCGCATATATGCATCGCTGACTCTCGTCGCGTTCCCACTATGGTGTATTTGAGAAACAGAGCGTGACACTATTTAGGTAATATAGTATCTTAATTAGATGTGAATATGCTTGTAATATACTTCTTAGCTTTCACAAAAAATTAATAGATGGAATCTTAAAATCGAAGTCATTTTAAGTCATGTTTTTTTCTGTCCATACCAACTTGCATGGAAAAAAATTTGTGTGCGCGCAAACTATGGGTAAGCATCAGCTAGTTCAGTCTGGTTTTTCCGATTTTGGCAAAGCTGAACCGGACGAACATGATATTGAACTGAACCGAACCGGACCAACTCGGATCGGTTAATTCGGTTGGCCTCTTTATATAATCCATCATAATTCTAGGCTATCACCTTTACCCAAATTTCATATAAATCTAAGATTTCAATCTGTGTTTATGTCAGGTGACTGGTGTGTGTGTCATATAAAATGAAGAGTAAGAAGGTGTTTACAATGTGCAATTAAGGATGCAAAACTTCTTAAAATTCATGAAAATATGGATGCATAACATGTTTCTTTTGGTTGCAACTGCTAGTTCAAATTGGTTTTTTTGGTTCGTCTTGATTTGAGGATTGTTTATTTGCACATATAACCTCTTAGAAATTCATGGATCTAAAGATAGATTTTTTTTTTGCTTAGGTTAGAGAGATTCTTAGTATTTGAAACAACTGGTGTAGAAAAGAAACTGGGCTCATGATTAGAGCAATTAGAGACAAATATTTCATACTTCTACCGAGTACATTAGCTGCCTATTAAAGCATTAGAGATAATGATCTCACAATTTGTTTTTTGCGTGTATAGTGTGCTAAAACATAAACATACTATAGTTTTTTTTCACCTCTTTTATCATAATAAAATAGGAACAATAGACTCACAGTTTTGGTGATAAAAATTCCGTCGGTTCGGTCGGTTTCAGGTTTCGGAACCTGAAACTGAAAAACGATCTTGCAACGGTTCGGGTCGAGTTCGATTTTCAGGTATCGAATCGGCTATTTCGATTTTATCCAAAATCTACTCACCCCCAGAACAAACCCACCAATTGGATCCAACTCGTAGGATCAATTCTTAAGGTCATTCTATGTTCTTACCAAATAAGGATGCATCTAGCTTGCATTTGAACCGTTAAATGTATAAGAAGTTGTCAATCGAACTTAACTTGCTACCCATAATCCTCAATCCAACACTCTCTCTATTTATTGCTTGTATTTAAATTAATATCTTGATTTTTGTGTGAAACAACCAAGCCTTCTCTTTTTCTATTGCTTGTATTTAAATTAATATCTTGATTTTGTGTGAAACAACCAAGCCTTCTCTTTTTCTAGAAGAGAAGAATGAACAATTTGACACCTTGTATGGAGAAGGTGCAGACTAATTTGACACTTTGTATGGAGGAGATCTCAGTAATTGATCTAAGCTCTGCATCAAGGGAAACACACGGTTTGAGGGGAACAAGAAGCCAAGATGCTCGGAGTTTACACTGTTGGTTTCTGCTTAATATGAATCAATCTGACAACTATTCAAGATCACTGAAATATCAACAATCTAATTGGCCAGGTCGGCAAATATCAGGTGGGAGGTTTTCCGTTCAAGAGAACGTTCCTTAATTAAGAACCACCTTTCAATTCCTTCCTTGGTTAAACACCAATTAGACTGAATCTAACTCAGTCTCAATATACTGAATATCAGTATATCCCCTGTATAAAGAAATTAATTCACTTATACAGTACTTAGAGTGAGGTACGCTTAGAGCGAATCTCCTTAAGACAATTACGTCCTCCGCACCGGTGCTAACGGGTTATTGGACGCTGGTCTCCCAAGATACAACACTCCTACACGGTATTTGGATAGCACTATCAAATCACCGTACGGTCGAACCGTAGTTAACCAGTATCTTCACAGGATCGTTGAAGCAGCGGGACAAAGACAAATTTCGGGAGAATATTTGCCTTTACTTTGGAGGAGCACCCACTGAAGAGGAGGAAGGAAGGTTGTGTTGGCCCAAAGGCCTATCATCCTAGTTTGATGATGATCAACTCATGAAGTTATGTTTACTAATGATCTTGTGTTTAATTAGTGACAGATTCATTATCAAGATCTTAGTAGGTGCATAGCTCAACAAAAAGATAAAATGTCAAGATTTGGAGCTAGCACGGTGTGATCCAAGGAGCTTTTGGATCAAGCTTGGACCAAGTCAAGAAGATGAGAAGCCTTCACGGGAAGACTTCAAGAAGATGAAAACTTGTGTCTAGGTATAAGATTTTGTTTTTGTTTTAGATAAAATGTAAAGGATAGATAGTTGGTGGATTGCTCAAGTATATATCACACACACACTCTTTATTTAATTGTCTTTCATAAAAGAATTTTTAGATTTAGAAGAGACTTTCATTTTGGAAAAATATAGTTTTGGTTTTGGTATTCAAAGTTATATGTTTCAACCAAAACCTTATTTAGAGCTTAATGTAAAAATATTAGATATTTCATCTTGATTGTGTAGTGGATCATATCCATACACACTATGCTTTAAAAGTATATCTTGTTTTTGTATTTGATGAAGATTTGGAAAAATATTGTTTTGAAAAAACAGTTTTCATTTGAGCCAAATATTTCCAAGTTACAAAAATAGTCCAATCTTTTATAACATGCCTTGATTTTGTGCAAGCATGTTGTATATCAAAGTATATTGGTTAAACTATTTTTGTAGATTTTTATGTATTTTATGGGATTTTATTTGAGCGAAAAGACTAACTTTTTAATCCCAGAAAACTGTTTCAGGCTTCAGATAAGTCGACTTGTTTCCTTTATAGTCGGTCGACCGGCTCGGTCGACCGACGTGCACAGATGTGCACGCCTTTGTGCACTGGAGGACGGCCGACCGTACGAGTCGACCGCTCCAGAGAACTCTGCTCTCTGGAAAGTTCGGCCGACCGTACGGGTCGACCGACAGAGAGTTCGACTCTCTGCTCCAGTGGCTCGGTCGACCCGGGAGGTCGACCGTGGCTCAAACGGTCGGATTTTTGACCGTTGGCGGTCGACCGACCTGGTCGACCGGCAGTTCTGACAGACCCCAACGGCTAGTTTTTGACAGCCTATATATTTGGGGGTTTGGTCATTGTTTCTTCACAAGATTTGGAGATAGTTTTAGAGCCAGTTTTCCCACTCTTTTTAGAAGCTTTTCTCCACAAAATAGAGAGCAAATATTTCCTATCTAAAGGGAAGATTTATCAAGAGTGTTAAAAGAGAATTTCTTGAGTTTCCTCCACCATCTCTTTCCTAGTTTTTCTCACACAAACACTTGAGCATCCATTGACTATTCATTCTATAGGAGTGTTGTAGTGAGAGCTTTTATTGGTGATCAAAGTGTTTAGATCACCAAGAGATCTTTTCTTGTACCTTGAGGAGGCGGACGTGGTGTCCGCGTTGTTTTGAATTCGGGTGCGGACTCGGAGGTTTGAGGTGTGGCCTCGGCGAGCTAGTGAGCTTGCGTGTGTACAGACTAGGAGTCCGAGGGCTTGTAGGTGTTGCGACACCGAGGAGAGATCCATTGGGATCTTGCATAGTGAAAATCCTTCGTGTGTCGAAGGCGGGGATGTAGAGCAAGTGTGCTCGAACCTCAAAACAACCCTTTGTGTTTGCGATTGCCCTTTGTGTTTGCGATTGCCTTTTCTCTCTCTCTCCCCCTTACTTTATATCTTGCATGCTATTTATTGTGCTTTCATTTACATGCTTGATATACATTGTGCTTAATTGATATACTGCTTGGGTTGTTTGCTAACACTTGTATTTAACTAAGAGAGCCAACGCGGCACCTCAACCCATTCAAGGGGAATCTAGAAGAGTTTGTCTAGAACCCTTCACGGGAAATTCGACAACACCTTGTGTTATACGTGGCGTTTAGTGTAAAAGTTTTAATTAGGTCATAATTGTTTTAGCTTCCGCATCATTCATCATTAAGTGACCATTAGATTAGCCATCACCTATTCACCCCCCTCTAGGTGAACTTACAATTGGTATCAGAGCTTGGTACTCTGATTTGGTCTAACAATCTAGAGTAAAAGATCCTCATTTTTAGGCTAATTACAAGATTTTGTACACACACTATGGAGTTCATGTCACCACCCACCTTTCACATTTTTAACATCCAAATTTGGAAGGTTAAGATGTCATTGTACCTCAAGGCCTTAGGCATTCATGTTTATCTTGCCATATCTAATGATTCATATTGTTCAAATAGTAAGAATTTTGAGGCTAATGCAAAAGCCCTTCATGCTCTTAAATCAACCCTAAATGATGATTATTTATCTAGGGTTTCTAATGTTGAATCGGCTTTTGTAGCTTGGAACATCATCACCTCCCTTGGCGAAAAAGATCTATATTATGCCGGGAACGATTCGGACGTTGGAAGCGACATCTCCAACGTGTGCTACATGGTCCAAGGGGATAACCCCCTTGAGGTAAACTCCGAATCCGATGATGAAGACATGTCATATGATGAGCTTACTACCTTTTGTCAACTTGTGCTTGAGGACATGCTTAAAAAGAAAAATAAAAATTTGAAAAAGAACATTGCTTGCATGCATATAGAATAAGATTCATTTAAATCTAACATTGCATGTTTAGAAAAAGATAACAAACATTTGAAAAAGGATTTTGATTGCATGCTTAAAGAAAAAGATTCATTAGCAAATAAGATTGCATGCTTAGAAAAGAAAAAGGAAGATTTGAAAAATGAGAATATTTTCTTATTTCAAAATTGAATGATTTGTGTGAAGGAAACAATACTTTAAAAAATAAAATTGATTTGGTGGAAAAACAAAAAGAAGTTGTTTTTCAAAAAAATAAGTCTTTAAAAAGAAAAATTTGTGAAAAAGAAAAAGATTTTGTTTCACAAAAGAAAAAGAAAAATGATTTTTTATCTCATCATGCTTTTCATGCCACCACTAATGAGATTAAAGATTTAAAATATAAAATGGATGGTTTGAGTTCAACTTTGAACTCTTGTGCTTTTAATCATTCTAGGTTGGAGTCAATGTTTTCAAAGAAACAAACTCCACACATTCATGCACATCATAACCATGCATTTGCTTATGTGCACAACATGATCACACTCCTACACATAAGCATACTAAGGTGTACGTATGTACACATTGTGGCCGCAAAAGTCATTTAGCAAAATTTTATTATGATAAGATTATGCTTTCAATTTTGCTAATAAAAGATTTGGGTTCTTATAGTACTAACCCCAAAGGACCCAAGAAAATATGGGTACCAAAACCCCCACCTTTTGCTTTGATGTAAGTGAGGGCTCTCACAAAAACGTGAGAGGATCGGTGCCTTGGTAGTGGATGCACTTGGACATGATGGACATACTTTTGGGATGCATCACTATCAAGGAGTTTTGGTGGGACAACCACCATATTTGGAGCTTTGGAGTTGGTAACACTCTCTAAACTCCTACTTTTATGCACGTGCTTTTAATTTCATATATCATATAGCATGTTCATATTTTTTTGTGTGCTTCATGTGGTATTTACATGTTTAAATGTAGATTTTGTCAAAACTTGCATGTATACATATACAAATAGTGAATTACAATTGATTCATATTTGATTGAACTTCATGCTCATTTGTACCCACTATTTGCATATGCATAGTCTAGTTTTGATGATTCTTTCATTTATACTTGTTATGCCTTTTTTTTTATGACTTTACTTCATGTATATGTATTTTTAATTCAAATCTAATAAATATACATGTATACCCGTGAGTCTCTTGCCTTCATGCAAACATCATTAATAGACTCTTTTATATTTGGGATATGTATGTGTATTGTTAGGATTGGATTAATCATACATATATCATGAAGATTAGTGTTTTGATGAAAAATGATTTTTCGTATTTTGTTAAAAATGTGACTTATGATCTTTTTGAGCTTCATTGACTATTTTTATAAAAATGCTATTTACATGATCATTTAACACTCACACTTTTGTTAAAAATATTTTGAGCCTTATAGACCATGAGTGCTTAAATTTTTGTGTATCTAGTTAGGTTTATGAAAAACATAAGATTTGATATATTTGAAGGATTTTAACTAGTTTCTCAAAAAAAAAAATAATTTATACTAGTTATTTATTCTTCAAATAGTTTTTGAGATTGTCACATGATTCTATTTTTCTCAAAATTTATTTGATGCTTCATGATTTGAATATTAGTTTATATGTTAGTTCTTGTCAACACTAGGATTTATACTTATACATATCGTGGGCCACAAATAAATCTATTTATATTTGTGCTTGAATGCTTATTTGAACCCATGAAATGTGCTTGTATTGCTTAGTTTTGATGATACATACATTTTTAAACTTGTATTCCCACTTTTTGGATTTGATTTATGATCATGTGCTTTCATTTCATGTATGTGTGTATTTTGCCAAACTTTAAGATATACATGTATACCTCTTGAGTCATTTGTCTTTAATGCAAATCTATTTATATGGACTCAATTGTGTTTAAGAGATATGTGTGTATACTTATTGTGTTGTCAAAACATACATATATCTTGAAATATAAATTTTGTTTTTTAATAAAAAATGTGTGATGATTTAAAGGAATATTGAGATTAATTGACATTTCTTTTGCTTTATTCCTTGCTTGAAGGATTGCGTACTAGTTTTTAAAAACATTTCATATTAACTAGTGCAAATTCTTCATATGGTAGAATATATGATAAGCTTACTCTTCAATTGGTATCATTGGATATTTTCAATTGGTATCAATATGATTTCTATATACTCACATTTTGATTGTATGTATGAATGCTTTCAAATTTAAATTATATCAATTTCTATTGGTATTATTTTTTCATACATGTGATCTTTTTGTGTTTTAAGAGAGTGAATCAATTGTTCTTAAAACACAATGTATATGCTAAGCTTAATTCATCTTTCAATTGGTAATTCTTAAAACTTATGCAATATGTTTTCAAAATTGATATCAAAATAAAAATTTGTTGATTTGATATCTCAAAATGTGTATCTTGAGAAAAGTTCAAAATTTTAAAGAAAAATTCAAAATTTTATTTTGTATTTCCTATATGCAAGGAGAGCTTAACATCTCTTCTACATATAGATTCACGTTGAGTATATTATAAATTGAGGAGCTTGACAACTCTTCTTTATATGATATACGTGTGTAGGGGAGCTTCACATCTCCTCTTATGCATTACATAATATGTGTTATGTGAATTGGGGCTTGTCATTCCTTCTTCATGTAATGCATATGTGTAGGGAAGCTAACTTAGCGTCTTCCTCTTCATGAATGTATATCGCATATAAATTTTTTGATTGATTTGTATTACCCCTTCTTGCTCTCTTTGTTTTTGACAAAAAGAGGGAGAAAAATTTGTTTGATTTGATTTTACTTTGAACCCTTTGTGATGATTGACAAAAAGGGGGAGAAGTATTGAGTTTATATGCATGTTTTCATTGCTTAAGGGGGAGAAGTATTTGTCTTCCTTGTTATTTATGCATATATATTTTTGTATTGCAAATAGGAGAAAAAGATTTTGATTTATGCTTGTTGCATGTTTTATCTCCATACTTGCATACATATTCATGTGCTTCATTGCCATATCTATTATTTATTTGGTATGCATGAGTTAAGGGGAGCTTCTTTGAAGCTTTACTTTAATCCATGCATATATAACTCCATGAGTTTTGTCATCATCAAAAGGGGGAGATTGTTGGCCCAAAGGCCTATCATCCTAGTTTTGATGATGATCAACTCATGAAGTTATGTTTACTAATGATCTTGTGTTTAATTAGTGACAGATTCATTATCAAGATCTTAGTAGGTGCATAGCTCAACAAAGGATAAAATGTCAAGATTTGGAGCTAGCACGGTGTGATCCAAGGAGCTTTTGGATCAAGCTTGGACCAAGTCAAGAAGATGAGAAGCCTTCAAGGGAAGACTTCAAGAAGATGAAGACTTGTGTCTAGGTATAAGATTTTGTTTTTGTTTTAGATAAAATGTAAAGGATAGATAGTTGGTGGATTGCTCAAGTATATATCACATACACACTCTTGATTTAATTGTCTTTTCATAAAAGAATTTTTAGATTTAGAAGAGACTTTCATTTGGAAAAAATATAGTTTTGGTTTTTGGTATTCAAAGTTATATGTTTCAACCAAACCTTATTTAGAGCTTAATGTCAAAAACATAGATATTTCATCTTGATTGTGTAGTGGATCATATCCATACACACTATGCTTTAAAAGTATATCTTGTTTTTGTATTTGATGAAGATTTGGAAAAATATTGTTTTGGAAAAACAGTTTTCATTTGAGCCAAATATTTTCAAGTTACAAAAATAGTCCAATCTTTTATAACATACCTTGATTTTGTGCAAGCATGTTTGTATATCAAAGTATATTGGTTAAACTATTTTTGTAGATTTTTATGTATTTTATGGGATTTTATTTGAGCCAAAAAGACTAACTTTTTAATCCCAGAAAACTGTTTCAGGCTTCAGATAAGTCGACTTGCTTCCTTTATAGTCGACTAATCCTGAAGTCGGTCGACCGGCTCGGTCGACCGACGTGCACAGATGTGCATGCCTTTGTGCACTGGAGGACGGCCGACCGTAAGAGTCGACCGCTCCAGAGAGCTCTGCTCTCTGGAAAGTTCGGCCGACCGTACGGGTCGACCGACAGAGAGTTCGACTCTCTGCTCCAGTGGCTCGGTCGATCTGGGAGGTCGACGGTGGCTCTAACGGTCGGATTTCTGACCGTTGGCGGTCGACCGACCCGGTCGACCGGCAGTTCTGACAGACCCCAACGGCTAGTTTTTGACAGCCTATATATTTGGGGTTTGGTCATTGTTTCTTCACAAGATTTGGAGATAGTTTTAGAGCCAGTTTTTCCCACTCTTTTCAGAAGTTTTTCTCCACAAAATATAGTGCAAATATTTCCTATCTAAAGGGAAGATTTTATCAAGAGTGTTAAAAGAGAATTTCTTGAGTTTTCCACCACCATCTCTTTCCTAGTTTTTCTCACACAAACACTTAAGCATCCATTGACTATTCATTCTATAGGAGTGTTGTAGTGAGAGCTTTTATTGGTGATCAAAGTGTTTAGATCACCAAGAGATCTTTTCTTGTACCTTGAGGAGGCGGACGTGTGTGTCCGCGTTGTTTTGAATTCGGGTGCGGACTCGGCGGTTTGAGGTGTGGCCTCGGCGAGCTAGTGAGCTTGCGTGTGTACAGACTAGGGAGTCCGAGGGCTTGTAGGTGTTGCGGCACCGAGGAGAGATCCATTAGGATCTTGCATAGTGGAAATCCTTCGTGTGTCGAAGGCGGGGATTGTAGAGCAAGTGTGCTCGAATCTCGAAACAAACCCTTTGTGTTTGCGATTGCCTTCTCTCTCTCTCTCCCTTACTTTATATCTTGCATGCTATTTATTGTGCTTTCATTTACATGCTTGATATACATTGTGCTTAATTGATATACTTGCTTGGGTTGTTTGCTAACACTTGTATTTAACCAAGAGAGCCAACGCGGCACCTCAACCCATTCAAGGGGAATCTAGAGGAGTTTGTCCAGAGCCCTTCACGGGGAATTCGGCAACACTCTTGTGTTATACGTGGTGTTTAGTGTAAAAGTTTTAATTAGGTCATAATTGTTTTTAGCTTCCGCATCATTCATCATTAAGTGACCATTAGATTAGCCATCACCTATTCACCCCCCCCTCTAGGTGAACCTTCAGGTTGAAGAATAGTCTTCTCGGAAGTCCCAGATTCAGACAACAATTCTATTAAAGAATCTGTTGAATTTTCTGAGCCCTCTTTCAGAACGAATTTTGCAGAATCTCCTTTGGAAGTCGCTTCAGAAACTGACTTTCCCACTTCTCGCTGGAAGTTGCTTCAGAACTCCACTTCCCAGTTCAGAACACAATAACTCACTTCAAATTCAGAACTCAGAGAGAGAAGAGATTTCGTTTTTGGTTGGGTTTAGAATGAGAAACTGGAGCGCTATTTATAGCGCTCCAGGAGGGGCATAATGGTCCGCAATTATCCAACAGTTGTAGCGGTTTAGTCTGAACCGTTGCACTGTTCGGTCCAAACGCCCAACCGCACAGACGGGTTTTCAGATAGCCATTGGCGGGCGGTTTGGATCCGGAGCGGAGCGGGTATGCTCGCAACCCATACCCGTGAGACCTGATTCAAAAAAGAACCAGGCCGGGTAGGGAACCTGAACCCAGACCCGAGCCCGGCCCGGCCCGGCCAGCCAGCCAATCGCCGCCGCCGCCAGCGGCGGCGTGCGCACGCATGAGCGGGCATGGTTCCCTCCGAATCGCGCGCGAAAACTCCAAGTACCCAAAGGGCACGCCCTTTGTTCTCAATTTTCTCTATATAAACACTACAAACTTCCATCCATGGCCAATGTGGGACTAAATGCCTTTAGCTACCTTTAGTCCTATTTTGGTTTTGAATTAGGCAATCTTTAGACTTGAATATCTCATTCATTCGAAGTCGGAATTGAACATGTGAATATACCGCGTTCATCCCTAATGGAAGAAGAACACACTCCAACCATCATCCAATGAATTCGATCAACGGATCTCGCCGTAAATTCAATTCAAAGATTCACATATATATTCTTCATATTCCAACAATCCCCACAATGAATGGAGATTCAAGGAAATGACTCACAAAGAGACTGACTCTATTGTGAAAGGTACTTTAGAAAAGAAACTGCATCAGGATAGTGTGAACTAGGTTTTGAACCTTCCATAGCGAAAGCCTTATCGGACTTACTGGCTAATCAGTGAACTAGGTCTTAAACTGTTAGCCGTTAGTGTAAGCCAAGTCAAACAAGCTTCACACAGTGACTTTCCAAATCAACTTTGGTTCTCCGTTGTGTCCGTTTTGGCCCTGGACATTCTTGTTCAGAGAGTATCTTTAGGGAATAACAGTCTCCATAGAAATTCCCAAAGAGCCGACCCAACTCTATACTCACATAGGTGATCGTCTATTAAGAGTAGTCTACTCTACTCCACTTGTTTAGTAACAAGATATAGGCATCATTAAAAAGCTTTAAGCTTATCCTTAATCCACTTGTAGAAAAGCAACTTATGTGCACCTTAAGAATGGATTTGAGTCAAGCTCCCAAGTGCTTACTTGCTGAGTCAATCATAACTAGTTTTTCCTCTTGAACTTAGTCCGTGGGATTCCAGTCGTTAAGTGAGGTTTCTATTAAGCTGACTCGGTAAGGTTAGGCTTTTAGACCCATTCCCCTTGATGCACAGTTTATACGCTCTTCACTTAAACCTTTAGTAAACGGAATCCGCTAAATTATCCTTTGACGATACAAAGTCAATAGAGATAATTCCATTTGAGAGCAACTGCTTCACGGTATTATGTTTACGACGAATATGTCTAGACTTACCGTTATATATAACATTTTGTGCCCTAGATATAGCTACTTGATTATCGCAGTGTATACATATAGCGGGCACTAGCTTTTGCCATAATGGTATATCTTCCAAGAATTGTCGAAGCCATTTGCTTCTTCTCTGGCCTTATCTAAGGCTATGAATTCCGATTCCATAGTGGAACGGGCAATACATGTTTGCTTAGAAGATTTCCAAGATATCGCTGCTCCTCCTAGAGTAAATACGTATCCGCTAGTTGAATTTGATTCCTCAGAATCTGCAATCCAATAGCATCACTGTATCCTTAAAGTACAGGTGGATACTGTCCATATCTCAAGGCATATTCCTTGGTATGTGATACGTAAACCCAATACTCGTAGTAGAGCGGTCCAATGTTGATAACTAGGATTGCTAGTGTATCTGCTTAACTTGCTTACAGCGTAAGCAATATCGGGTCTAGTGTAATTCATTCAAATACATTAGACTTCCGATAATCTGAGAATACTCTAACTGACGTATTCCAGTTCCTGTATTCTTATGAAGGTGAAGTGTGGGAGAAAAGGATTTGTATTCTCTTTTATCCCATGATTCTTGAATCTTTCTATCATCTTATCCACGTAGTGAGATTGAGATAGACTGATTCCATCTGGTGTTCTGGTGATTTTAATTCCTAAAATTACATCAGCAACTCCAAGATCCTTCATGTCAAAACTGTTGAATAACATTCTTTTAGTGGACTTAATAATTTCAATATTAGTCCCAAGTATCAACATGTCGTCTACATAAAGACAAACAATGATACATGTATTTCCAACTGTTTTCATATAAACACACTTATCGCATTCATTTATAGTGAATCCATCTTTGATCATGACACTATCAAATTTCTCATGCCATTGTTTTGGAGCCTGCTTTAGACCGTATAAGGATTTTACCAATTTACACACCTTGTGTTCTTGGCCCTTGACTATAAATCCTTCAGGTTGCTCCATATATATTTCTTCATTTAATTCACCATTTAAGAATGCAGTCTTGACATCCATTGATGGATATCTAAGTTATGCAATACTGCAATTGCAATCAACATCCGAATGGACGTTATTCTTGTTACTGGTGAATAAGTATCGAAGTAGTCAAGTCCTTCCTTTTGTCGATAACCCTTGGCTACTAATCTAGTCTTGTACTTATCGATAGATCCATGGGTTTTAATTTTCTTTGAAAATCCACTTACACCCAATTAGTTTACTGCCAGGGAGGCAAGTTTTATCAATTCCCAAGTATGATTACTTAGTATGTATTCTATTTCGCTATTATAGGTTCTTTTCACATTTGTGCTTCTGGGGTTGACATAGCCTCTTTAAATGTTTGAGGCTCGCTTTCAATAGCGTATGCTATGAAATCTGGACCAAAAGATTTTGAGATTCTAGATCTCTGACTTCTTCTGGTTCAATTTCCGCATTAACAGTCGGTTCCTCGGGGCTTTCGTCCCTGAACGCCATCTCGTGTGTTCTTTTCTCAGAAGTCTTATCTGCTTCCCGTTTGTATGAAAGACGTCTTAAAAAGAACACACATCTCTTGATTCGATAATCATGTTTACATGAATATCTGGTATTTCTGATTTATGAACTAGAAATCTGTAGGCACTACTATTCAGGCATAGCCCATAAATATGCAGTCCATAGTTTTTGTTCCTAACTTAGTCTTTTTAGGTAATGGTGCTAGCCCCTTTGCAAGGCACCCCCACATTTTGAGGTAATGGTAGGAAGGTGTCCTTCCTGCCATAACTCGAATGGTATAAGACCAAGTTTCTGGGGGTACTCTATTTAGAATATAATTTGCAGTTAACAGAGCTTCCCTCCACAAGTTCTACGGAGCTCCAGAACTTACGAGCATGGAATTGACCATCTCCTTCAAAGTTCTGTTCTTCCGTCTAGCAATTCCATTTGTTGAGGAGTATAATGTGTGTTGTTGTTTGATGGATTATACCAAATTTAGCACATAACTCTCTCTAAAATCATTTGATTCATATTCTCCACCTCTATCAGATTTTAGAATCTTGATTTTCTTGTTGAGTTGATTCTCAACTTCGGCTTTATATGTTATAAACATATTTATTGCCTCATCCTTACTGTTTAAAAGATATACATAACAGTATCTTGTACAGTCATCAATAAAAGTAATAAAATACTTTTTACCGCCTCTAGTTGGCATAAACTTCAAGTCACACAGATCGCTATGAATTACCCTAAAGGTTCTGTATTTCGATCAATTGAGTTAAATGAATTTTTCGCCAAACTTGGCCTCAACACAAATCTCACACTTGCCGAATTTCTTCCAAGTTGAGTTTAGGAATATATCCTAGATTAGACAAGTTCTTTAAAGACTTGTAATTTACATGCCCTAATCTAGCATGCCATAAAATAGAAGACTCAAGCAAATAAACAGAAGATTTTTCTTTATTTATAAGCTTCGGGTACAAATACACAGACTTTTTATCTACCACTGTAACATTGGCTTAAAAAGTCCATCAACAAGATAACCCTTTCCCACATACATCCCTCTTAGAAAGTACAAATTTATCTGATTAAAAACCATTCTAAATCCTTTCTTACTAAGTATTGATTCAGAGATCAAATTCTTGCGGATATCTGGAACATGTAGCACATCGTTCAGAGTAAGCTCTTTCCCGATGTCCACTTCAGGATGACCTTGCCTTTTCCTTCAACCTTTGAGACTGTTGATTTCTTATGAATAGTTGCTCATCTTGCTCTAGTTTTTGATATTCAGAGAATAATAATTTCTCAGAGCAGATGTGCCGAGTAGCCCCAGTGTCTACCCACCAATCCTTATTATGGTTGTCAGATTCACTTCTGACACCACAGCTGAAAGGCTTGGCGACTCATGGTTGGTCAAATTTGCCTGTGGATGGCTTTTCTTGTTCTTTTGAGACGGCCTGCAACATTCATTCGCCTTATGCCCTTCTTTGTTGCAGATGTAGTAGGTTCCCTTGAAGCGCATGTTTTGTCGTCTTGGATCTTGCCTTTGTATACCCTAGGAAGTCTTCTTCCGCTTTAAGCCTTTAAAAGTAGACGCTTTCCCCTTCTTCGATCACATTGGCTTTTGCTTCGTAGGAGTTCTTACTGCTCCTTTTCTCGGACTTTCTGTGTCTCCTCGATTGAAGCCTCACAATGATATCTTCCAACTTCAGCTCATTCGCTTGTGCTACAGGTAGTTCTTAAAAATCTCTCCACGCAAGTCGTGTTGGCCCAAAGACCTATCACCCTAGTTTTGATGATGATCAACTCATGAAGTTATGTTTACTAATGATCTGTGTTTAATTAGTGACAGATTCATTATCAAGATCTTAGTAGGTGCATAGCTCAACAAAGGATAAATGTCAGATTTGGAGCTAGCACGGTGTGATCCAAGGAGCTTTTGGATCAAGCTTGGACCAAGCAAGAAGATGAGAAGACTTCAAGGGAAGACTTCAAGATCAAGACTTGTGTCTAGGTTTGTTTTTATAAGATTTTGTTTTAGTTAAAAGTAAAGGATAGAATAGTTGGTGGATTGCTCAAGTTCATATCACACACACACTCTTGATTTATATGTGTTTTCATAAAAGATTTTAGTTCTAGAAAAATACCGTTTTGGTTTTGGTGTTTCAAATATACATGTGTTTTTAACCAAAACCATTTTAGAACTCTCGGGTTTTCTCGGTCGACCGTTCTGCTGATCTGCTCGACATTCTTTTAGTTTTCTAGTCATAACTTTTGATTCTTATATTCAATTAACATGATTTAAATGCATTTTAAAGATGACTTTCAGAGCTACATTTAATATTCAATAATCATTTCTGATTTAAATGTTAAGAATGTCAAATATTGGGTTGAAGTCTGTTCTTGTTCTAAAAACAGTTTACAGTTTCTGATTTGATACCTTTTAGTATTTTATTGATAACTTTCAATTCTGAATTGATATTGATTTGAATTAAGTAGCATTAGAAAGAAAACTTCAATATCTACAACTTCATCCTATATACTTATTCCTAAATTAGAACGTTTTTGACCTCAAAACTGTGCTCAAAAGTTAACCTATTGCACAGAGGTCGGTCGACCGGGCGGGTCGACGGAACCAAGGGCAGGTCGACCGCAAGGTCGACCGGACGTGCACAGAACCGTGCACGTCTGGCAGTTCAGTGGGCGGGGTCGTCCGGGCGGGTCGACCGGATGGCGGGTCGACCGGGAGGTCGACCGGAACTGAGAGCAGTGCTCTCTGTTCTTCTGGGTCGACCGGGCGGGTCGACCGGAGGCTCCAACGGTCGGATTTTGACCGTTACGGGTCGACCGGCAGGCCTGACAGACCCCAACGGCTATATTTTTCTAGTTCTATAAATTGGGGGTTTTGGTCATTGTTTTGAGCCAAGATTTTAGGAGAGCTTTGAGCCAGTTTTTCCCACTCTTTCAGAAGTTTTTCTCCACAAAATAGAGAGCAAATATTTCCTATCTAAAGGGAAGATTTTATTTAGAGTGTGTTAAAAGAGAATTTCTTGAGTTTTTCTCCACCATCTCAATCCTTGTTTTTTCTCACACCACACTTGAGCTATCCATTGATTATTCATCCTATATGTGTGTTGTAGTGAGATTATTTTTAGGTGATCAAAGTGTTGTGATCACCAAAGACTTCATTTGTTACTTTAAGGAGGCGGACGTGTGTGTCCGTGTTGTTTTGAGTTCGGGTGCGGACTCGGTTGTTTCGAGGTGCGGCCTAGGCGAGCTAGTGAGCTTGCGTGTGTACGGGACTAGGGAGTCCGAGGGCTTGTAGTGTTGCGGCACCGAGGAGAGATCCATTGGGATCTTGCATAGTGGAAATCCTTCGTGTGTCGAAGGCGGGGATGTAGAGCAAGTGTACTCGAACCTCGAAACATATCCTTGTGTTTGCGATTGCTCACTCTCTCTCTCTCTTGTTTTCTTTTATATTTGCATACTTTTATTGTGCTCATCTTTATATGCTAGATATTCATTTGTGCTCATATTGATATACTTGCTTGGATTGTTGCTAACACTTGTATTCAACCAAGAGAGTCAACGCGGCACCTCAACCCATTCAAGGGGAATCTAGAGGAGTTTGTCCAGAGCCCTTCACGGGGAATTCGGCAACACTCTTTGGTTATACGTGGTGTTTAGTGTAAGAAGTTTAATTAGGTCATCTTAGTTTTTAATTCCGCATTATTTGGTATTAAGTGACCATTAGATTAGCCATCACCTATTCACCCCCCCTCTAGGTGATTTTACAATTGATATCAGAGCTTGGTACTCTGATTTGGTCTAACAACCTAGAGTTAAAGATCCTCATTTTAGGCTAATCACAATATTTGTACACACACCATAGACTTCATGTCACCACCCATGTTTGACATTGTTAACATCCATATATGGAAGGTGAAGATGTCCTTGTACCTCAAAGCCTTAGGTTATCATGTTTATCTTGCCACTACTAATAATGCATATTGTTTAGATGGTAAGAATTTTGAGGCTAATACAAAAGCCCTTCATGCTTTAAAGTCAGCCCTAAATGATGATTATTTATCTAGGGTTTCTAACTTTGATTCGGCTTTTGTAGTATGGAACACCCTCACCTCCCTTGGCGAAAAGGATCTATACTAGCGGGGAGCGATTCGGATGTTGGAAGCAACAACTCCAACATGTGCTACATGGTCCAAGGGGATGACCCCCTTGAGGTAACTACCGAATCCGAGGATGAGGATGTAGACATGTCATATGATGAGTTATCTACTTTTTGTCATCTATTGCTTGAAAAGTATGACATGATTAAGAAAGAAAATAAAATTTTGAAAAAGAACATTGATTGCATGCATGTAGAACATGATACATTTAGAAGTAACATTGCATGTTTAGAAAAAGAAAATGAAACTTTGAAAAATGAGAATATTTCCTTGATGTCTAAATTGAATGATTTATGTAAAGGAAATATGATTTTGAAAGATAAAATTGCTTTGGTGGAAAAACAAAAGGAAATTATTTTTCAAGAAAATTCTTGTTTGAAAGGAAAAATTTTGAAAAAGAAAAAGAACAAGAAAAAGTTTCTAAAAAGAAAAAGATTTTTGATCATACTTTACATGCCACCACTTCTATTGATTGATTGTGATCCAATATTGCGTATTTTACATCATAATTCCCATGCATATTACAAATAAATATGTGATTTTTACTCCTCTTCTCTACATATTTGCAGGTACATACTTAAAGGAGAGATTTCCAAATAATCACTTAATTAACACTAATTAAGTGATTAATCCATGATTAAGATAAAGCCAGATTTCAAATCCAGATCCAGAAAGATCCACGCAACAAACGAAGATTCTAGATATGCCACGTGGATAACCACCTAACAAACTGATCCCAACAGAAAGATCTGGCTCAACGGCCAGGATTGAGCCGCGATCCGCGGCTAGGGCGCGGCGGTTTGAGGTCGTTAGGATCTAGGATTTCGTGCCAACAACTAGATCTCGAAGGTTCTCTCTGGTCTATAAATATCTGCACTTGGACCTGCGAGCAAAATTGGATCAGAGAAGAGAGAGAGATTAGTTCAAAGTTTTGTATTTTGTTAGTTTTTCTTTAGGATTTTTAGCTCTCTATGATCTTCTTCTCCCTAGATTTCATTGCAAGAGAGAGTTGTAAGAGAGAGAGAGCTTGTATCATCAAGGAGTGACAACTTGGAGCTATACAAGGATTGATCCATTCTCTACTTCTCTACTTGAGCTTGATTCTAGTTTGATTTCTTTCCTTACTTGCTTTGTTTACTTTCTTGCAATTTAATTCATGTTTAGCTTTTCTTTTGTAATGGTGTGTAGCTAATTCTTTCTCCATGTACTAGCTAACCACTACCTTGCTAACTTCTAACTCATGGGTGTTTGCTTTACTTCATCTTGCAATTTGTATGGTTTTCTCTTCTTCGATGGGTTTCTTTTCATTTCTTGGCAAGTATCTTGTTGTAATTCTCCATATGATTCATGTGTGCCTCACTTGGAGCCTAGTCTTTGAACTAGTGCCTTGATGGAACATGGAGATGGATCACCAATATGCTATTTGTTGTACAACTTCATTATGTCGATTCTTGAATGTTGTATGCCTATTCATTAGCATCCCTTGAGTGTAGCTCTTTTGTTTCCATTATTGAAAGTCTAATTTGTAGGCCGATGACCATCTATGGAGGCTACAAGACAAGTCCAAGAATGAATCCCCATCATCCAAGTGAGAAAGTAATTAGACCAACAAGCAAGACATATCCATGCCAATGAATCAACATGAGGCATGCATCACTATCAAGGAGTTTAGTATGTCTTTAGCAAGGTAGTTAAGGTTAGCTAGTCATGGTTTTCTTTCATTCAAGTTTTCTAAAGTTCTTTTCTTTTAGTGTGAATACAACAAACCTCTTCTTGATATCTTTTTCACTTACCACCATGAACATATCCATACATTCTTTCATTCCTTTCTTGTGTTTTATTCATTCTTTTAAGCAAGAGAAGAATTCTCGTTTTCTTTTTCTCACGAGTATCGTAACGCTTCTACGCTAGCTCTCCTTGTGGTTCGACTCGGTATAGCTTTATGCTATAGCGGAAGATTGGAACAAGGTATAATAATCACATATTTGAAGTGAACAAGATCAAAGGTGAATTCTAAACCATAAACCATCTCTTTAATACCTGAGTCTTGTGCAAAGAACTTCACATACCTTGTGTTGACCGATCAATTTTTGGCGCCGTTGCCGGGGAGAGCAACGGTATTTTTAAAAGTGAGAAACTAAACGATATTTCTTCTCTGTTGCAGGTACAGGTTGAAGATACAGAATATCTTGCACAGAAGAAACATATAAGTGGACCTGGGCCTCTGCTCAAGAAAGCAGAGCCCAGGATCCCTCCAAATTGCCGCGTAGCCGCGGCATTTTGCCGTGGGAACGCGACAAAGAGGAGTTCACTACTCATCTGTTTTCTGCAGGGCTTGCTGCTTTGCAAATTACTTCTGCTAATATATCTGAAATCTTGTATTCTTCACCTGATATTTGTTAATCAACAGTAAAAGATTTGGTGTAAATGATAAAAATTATTAGACATTTGCATTTTAGGCACGTGTCTTTCAATTCTTTACTTTTACTGTTGAAGAGTGCGGGGGACAAGGTACGTAATTCATTGCATATTGACTAGGACTCACTCTTTGTTTGATTTATCTTACTTGGAGTGAACCTTATTTGTTTATATATCGTACACTTGCACAATCAATTTTAAGGGCAATACCTGTAAATAAGATAAGGTGGGGAGGTCATTACCCTTTCCTTAGCCCGCAAACCACTATCCCAGCACTCACAATCCCAAGCTTGTAAATAAAATTTGATAGACGTTGGCCCTAGGGACATCCGGACTCACTTAGGAGATTATCCTAAGGGGGAAAAGTGTTGGAAATTGACTTCTGTAAAATCAGTGTCTAGGAAAGGGGTTGAGGGCCGAAAGCCCGAAGGTTGCTGGTTACTTAATTAAGGAACGTCTCCGGACGGAAAACCTCCCACCAACCTTACCCTTCCCTGGCTGATTTGCTTATAGTCAGAGTCTACACCAAACCTCCTGTGGACAGTCTATTTAGGAGTCATCTAGGACCAGAAACTCTAGACAAGCTTGGATTGATTTTTTCTTTGTTGTTTGTTATTTTTCTTTTTCGCTGGTGTGATCGGTGCACGTTGTTTGTGATTGTATATACGATAGTGGTTTTTGTGATCCTAATTCTACACTTGCACTTACACATCCACTTCACATCATGACCAACAACGTCTCACTTCAGGATCGATTTTATCCGATTCGCACCTCCATTCCTTCATGCATTCTTCTCCCCGAGCCTAATGGAAACAATTTGAGCTGAAACCACAATTCATTAGTACACTTCCCCATTTCCATGGTCTAGAGTCTGAGGATGCGTACCTCTTTATTCGTGAGTTTGAAGAGGTATGCCAAATGATGAGAATTTCCCAACTGTCTGAGGATGCTGTTAGATTACGGTTCATACCGTTTGCACTTAAGGATTTAGCTAAGAAATGGCTTTATAATCTTCCAGTCAGTTCCATATCTTTATGGGAGGGATTTTATTAAAGTCTTTCTTAAGAAATTCTATCCTATCCACAAAACAGCCCTCATGAGAAAAAACATAATGCAATTCAAGCAGGAAACAAATGAACCTTTCTGGAAGTATCTTGAGCGTTTCAAAGACCTTCTTGCCCTGTGTCCCCATCACGGCATAGAGAAATGGCGTCTATGCCAGATTATCTATGATGGATTAGATTACCAAACGAAAGCACTTTTAGAATCCATGTGCCAAGGGGAATTCTTGAAAAAGATGAACATCAGGGGTGGGATCTCTTTGAAACCCTAGCTGAGAAAACCATTCAGTGGGAGTCATGCCCTGATAGACCGACTCCCACCACTTCCAGAACTGGTACACACTCCAAAGAATCCTCTCTAGCTGCAGAAACCAAGATCACACAATTAATGAAGAGGATAGAGTTGCTTGAGTCAAAGGGAATTCTGTGGTCAACCAGGTCAACCCATTGCCTTTGATTGGACCAGGTTGCACCAACTGTCATGACCTTAGCCATGTTGTTGAGGAGTGTCCATTATATCAGCCACAATCATTTCAGGAGAAAATGAATGAGTATTGACCAGACCCAATCATCATCCATACTCCAACACTTACAATTCAGGATGGCAGAACCATCCAAATTTTTCATGGAGTCAGTCTGGTCCTGAGCATCATATGCTACCACTTCCATATCCATACAATGCTCAGTTTCATCCATCCAGTTTCGATCAGAATTCACTGTATGTTCATCCATCTCAAAGTCCACCACAGTCATATCAGTCTTATCAGAATCTTCTACCATTCTACCAATCACAATTCCAATCTCCATACCCTCAACATCCACCCCAAAATAATTCCGAAATATCTGAGTTGAAACAAATGATAGAAACCTTAACAAAAAACCAGCAGCAGGAGTTGAATGAAATGAAGGTCCAAATTGGGCAATTGGCTGAGAATCAAAGAAATTTGTTCCCAAATCAGCCATTGTTAAATCCCAAAGTTGAAGATTCAGGACCCAGTCACTGTCATGCCATTCATACCCTGAGATCTGGTAAACAAGTTGACAATAAGGTTTCTAGTTCACAATCTCATCCAGTACCAAAGCCAACACCTCATGTCCCAATACCACCAACTTTTGACAAACCATCCTCTAGTGCAGAGCCATCCACATCTCAAGCCAAGGGGAAAGAAAAGGTAGATGAGCAACCTTATAAGCCTAGAGTACCATATCCAAATAGGTTTCTAAATAACAAGTCAAATGCTCACATGGAGAAAATAAAAGAAACATTCAATAAGGTCCAAATCAATGTCCCTCTTCTTGATGCCATTCAACAAGTGCCATCATATGCTAAATTCTTGAAGGAAATGTGCACCAAGAAGAGGAAGACCCAAGTCCCTAAAAAAGTCTTCCTTACATCATCCATTAATGAGTTGCTCACTGGTCCAATTCCTGTTAAGTACAAAGACCCAGGGAGCCCCACCATTTCATGCATCATAGGACAGACTACAATAAATAGGGCACTTCTTGATTTGGGGGCCAGCATTAATCTCCTACCTTTCTCTGTGTACCAACAATTGGGGTAGGTGATCTCCTCCCGACCCAAATGACCATCCAATTGGCTGACCGCTCTGTTACTAAACCCAAGGGGATAATTCAAGATGTCCTTGTCAAAGTTGGAGAATTCTTTTATCCTGTTGACTTTGTTGTCCTTGAAACAAAACCAGTGTCAAATTCCAATCAAAGGGCACAAATTCCTGTCATTCTGGGACGACCATTCCTGGCTACTGCAAATGCAATCATTAATTGCCGGAATGGATCAATGAGGTTGACTTTGGTAACATGACACATGAACACAATGTCTTCCACACACAGCCTCATAAAACAAAAGATCAAACATTTGAGGTTAGCTTCATTAATAACAATTGTGAGGAGGAAAGTGAAGATCCAAAAGATGAGTCACAATCTTGTGATTCTCTTATCCGAGTACCCTTTCAAACGGGAAAGTTGATTTGGATATTTTCACTTTCAATAAGCCAATTGAGAGTGTATTTGAACCTCCAATTGATATATCCTTTGAAGACTTGTTTGCTGATGAGATCATGTGTTTAGATGAGTCAACTCGGGGTAAGTTAGCTTATTGTCCACTTCCGGATGTTGACTTGAGTTTTGAAGAATTATATGAAGAAGAGTTAAAATTTCTTAAAATTGGAAGTGATGAGATTCTGAGTGAGAGTGGTGATAAGGACTTTGTTTGTGAACGATGTGGTGGAATGTGTATGAATGAAAATAACAACCAATTGAAACTGGAACACCTAGGGTTAGAATAATTCAGACCGTTTCCCAATGGAGCTCAAGAAAGAGAACACATTGGAACGATGGGAAACGGGCCAGAGGGAAGCGACCAAAAGCCCAGGTGAGAGTTACACTTGTATATTCCTTGTAAATAATTCCTTCCCCTTCCATTTTGTTTCATGCATACATATATCATAATGCATTGAGGACAATGCATGAAATAAGTGTGGGGGAGGGTTTACTAACATAGAGTTTTTAGACTTTCTTTCTTTTACATTTCCTTTCTTTCTTTTACATTTCTTTAGAAATAATAAAAAAAAAATAAAATAAAAAAATAAAAACTTTTTGAAATAAGAGACAAAGTTTTGATCTATTTTTAAGAAAAATAAGATGTATCTTAGAAATTAAGAAAGCCTTAATTATGACATCTTAAACATAGTTGAAGTAATAGATCTTGTTGGAAATTATAGGCTAAGTAAGTAAAAATTGGTGAGATATTCTTATCTTGAATTTTTGCCTTAGATAATATGCACTTCACACTTACACATTTCTTGGGATGGAAACAAAGACCAAAAATGCCATATATATAAAAATAAAAAGAAAAAAAAAAAAAAAAAATATATATAAATCAAACATCACCTATTAAGCTGGATAATTATGCCTCAAGAAGCATGATTACTCACGCCTAACGGTGATCTCACTTATTAAGCTGGATAATTGTGCCTCAAGAAGCATGATTATTCACGCCTAACTAAGGGAAGAAAAAAGCATAAAAAAAAGTATATATAAATAAATAAATGGCTTTATGGTTGGAGTTGAAATCCCAGAAATTTTCACAGAGCACGGTGTGCATATTATCTAGGTTTTATGAAAGATAAAATATTCAATCCAATTTTGAATTCTTACCTTAATTAAAAACAAGATCTTGCATGGATACTAAGTTTAAGGAAGAATGATTATAGGTGGACTTATGACCTAGGATCACTTATATTTTTGCAAAAATAGTTCGTAAACATGTCTCTTATTCAAAATGCGTTTTCAAAATACTAACATTTGTCTTCTTTCTTTATGGATTTTGTGGGTGTAATCCGCTGAAAACCCTCAGGAGACAACACTCCTCCTCTAGGGTAACCTAGAGGTTTAACGGCTTGTTGCACATGCTCAGTGCAATCGCGTCACCTGCGAAAGTGGTGTAATAAAACTGGTAGTATAGATTTTCTTTTCTTTTTCTTTGTTTTTGCTCGGGACGAGCAAAAGAATAAGTGTGGGGGTGTGATTGTGATCCAATATTGCATATTTTACATCATAATTCCCATGCATATTACAAATAAATATGTGATTTTTACTCCTCTTCTCTACATATTTGCAGGTACATACTTAAAGGAGAGATTTCCAAATAATCACTTAATTAACACTAATTAAGTGATTAATCCATGATTAAGATAAAGCCAGATTTCAAATCCAGATCCAGAAAGATCCACGCAACAAACGAAGATTCTAGATATGCCACGTGGATAACCACCTAACAAACTGATCCCAACAGAAAGATCTGGCTCAACGGCCAGGATTGAGCCGCGATCCGCGGCTAGGGCGCGGCGGTTTGAGGTCGTTAGGATCTAGGATTTCGTGCCAACAAACTAGATCTCGAAGGTTCTCTCTGGGTCTATAAATATCTGCACTTGGACCTGCGAGCAAAATGGATCAGAGAAGAGAGAGAGATTAGTTCAAAGTTTTGTATTTTGTTAGTTTTTCTTTAGGATTTTTAGCTCTCTATGATCTTCTTCTCCCTAGATTTCATTGCAAGAGAGAGTTGTAAGAGAGAGAGAGCTTGTATCATCAAGGAGTGACAACTTGGAGCTATACAAGGATTGATCCATTCTCTACTTCTCTACTTGAGCTTGATTCTAGTTTGATTTCTTTCCTTACTTGCTTTGTTTACTTTCTTGCAATTTAATTCATGTTTAGCTTTTCTTTTGTAATGGTGTGTAGCTAATTCTTTCTCCATGTACTAGCTAACCACTACCTTGCTAACTTCTAACTCATGGGTGTTTGCTTTACTTCATCTTGCAATTTGTATGGTTTTCTCTTCTCCGATGGGTTTCTTTTCATTTCTTGGCAAGTATCTTGTTGTAATTCTCCATATGATTCATGTGTGCCTCACTTGGAGCCTAGTCTTTGAACTAGTGCCTTGATGGAACATGGAGATGGATCACCAATATGCTATTTGTTGTACAACTTCATTATGTCGATTCTTGAATGTTGTATGCCTATTCATTAGCATCCCTTGAGTGTAGCTCTTTTGTTTCCATTATTGAAAGTCTAATTTGTAGGCCGATGACCATCTATGGAGGCTACAAGACAAGTCCAAGAATGAATCCCCATCATCCAAGTGAGAAAGTAATTAGACCAACAAGCAAGACATATCCATGCCAATGAATCAACATGAGGCATGCATCACTATCAAGGAGTTTAGTATGTCTTTAGCAAGGTAGTTAAGGTTAGCTAGTCATGGTTTTCTTTCATTCAAGTTTTCTAAAGTTTTCTTTTCTTTTAGTGTGAATACAACAAACCTCTTCTTGATATCTTTTTCACTTACCACCATGAACATATCCATACATTCTTTCATTCCTTTCTTTGTGTTTTATTCATTCTTTAAGCAAGAGAAGAATTCTCGTTTTCTTTTTCTCACGAGTATCGTAACGCTTCTACGCTAGCTCTCCTTGTGGTTCGACTCGGTATAGCTTTATGCTATAGCGGAAGATTGGAACAAGGTATAATAATCACATATTTGAAGTGAACAAGATCAAAGGTGAATTCTAAACCATAAACCATCTCTTTAATACCTGAGTCTTGTGCAAAGAACTTCACATACCTTGTGTTGACCGATCATTGATCAAAATGAAGTAAATGTTTTGAAAAATAGAATTAATTGTTTGAGCTCAACTTTGAGCAATTGTGCATTTAATCATAAGAAATTGGAGTCCTTATTTTCAAAGAAACAAACTCCACACATTCATGCACAACATCATCATGCATATACTTATGTTGCACGTCACGATCATACACATACACATAAGCATATTAAGGTGTACAAATGTATACATTGTGACCGCAAAGGCCATTTAGCAAAATTTTGTTATGATAAGATATATGCTTTAAATTTTGCTAAGAAAAATTGTTGGGTTCCATTAAATGCTAACCCCCGTGGACCCAAGAAAAAAATGGGTACCAAAACCCCCACCCCATGTTTTTGATGTAGGTGAGGGATCTCTCAAGACGTGAGAGATTTGGTGCCTTGGTAGTGGATGCAATGGACTTGATGGACACATATATGGATGCATCGCTATCAAGGAAGTTTTGGTGGGATGACCACCATATTTGGAGCTTTGGAGTTGGTAACAATCTCTAAACTCCCATTTTATTTATGTACATGCTAGTTCATTTATAATATTTTGAGCATGTTCATGTTTTGTGTTTTTATTGTGCTTCATGTGGTAAAAACATGCTTAGATGTAGTTTTTATCAAAACTTGTATTATACATGTACAAATAGTGAGCTACATTTGTTTTATATAATTTTGCACTTCATGCTCATTTGTACCCACTACATGCACATGTATAGGCTAGTTTTGATGATTCTCTCATTTATACATGTTTTGCTAATTTTCATATTTTTACTTCATGTATATGTATTTTAACTCAAATCTAATAAATATACATGTATACCTGTGAGTCTCTTGCCTTCATGCAAATACATTTGATAGACTCTTTTATATTTGGGATATGTATGTAAATTGTTAGGATTGGATAAATCATACATATACCTAGAAATGTTCTTTGTTTTTATTAAAAAATTTTAAAAAAAATATACTCACACTTTTTGAGCTTCAATGTCTATTTTTATGAAAATGCTAAACACATGACTTTTGAACACTCACACTTTATTTATTTTGTCATGACTTTGATTCATGAACATATTTTTGAGCTTCATAGATTGAGTGTCAATTCTTATATTGGTATGATTCATGAAATATATATGCTTTGATTTCATGTTTTTGAAGGATCTTTAACTAGTTTTTCAAAAATTATTTTAACTAGTTAATTGTTCTTTATTTGGCAGAGTTTTTCAAACAAAGCTTATTCTTCAAATCTATTTTTGAAAACCCCTACCATCTATGGGAGGATGGATGGGCGATTATGCCTTATATGCTTCATTGAAAATCTTCTATCTTGAGCATATGAAGGGTGGTAAGTTATGAGATATACACTTGATCTTATTGTTATGTCAATTGGTATCATTGGATTCTTTCAATTGGTATCTAAATTGATAACTTTTGTATATACTCATATTTTGTTTCTTATATATGTATGTATCAATTTCACTTGGTATACTCATTTCTCAGACATATATATGATTTTCATGTGCTTAACTTACAATTGGTATTCATATTTAAAAGCACAATGTTTATGAAAAATAAAAAATTTTGATCATTATGTTTACCATTGATATCAAAATGCTTCAACTTTATATTTGTTAACTTTCAATTGGTATCAATTTGTTTTATAATAATGATTATTTTCAATTTGGTATCTTAAAATTTGTTTGTTTTACAAGAGCTCTGATACCTTTAAAAAAAAAATTTTAAGAAAAATTAAAAATGTTTTGGTATGTATTTCCTATATGCAAGGAGAGCTTAACATCTCTTCTACATATAGATTCATGTTGAGTATATTATAAATTGAGGAGCTTGACAACTCTTCTTTATATAATATACGTGTGCAGGGGAGCTTCACATCTCCTCTTATGCATTACATAATATGTGTTATGTGAGTTAGGGCTTGTCATCCCTTCTTCATGTAATGCATATGTGTAGGGAAGTTAACTTAGCGTCTTCCTCTTCATGAATGTATATCGCATATAAATCTTTATTGATTAATTTGTATTACCCCTTCTTGATCTCTTTATTTTTGACAAAAAGGGGGAGAAAAATTTGTTTGATTTGATTTTACTTTGAACCCTTTGTTGATGATTGACAAAAAGGGGGAGAAAGATTTTGAGTATATATGCATACTTGTGTTTAGTTTTATCATGCATACCAAATAAACATGTCATTCATTTGCATACATGTTTATGTGCTTCATTGCCATATCTTATTATTTATGTCTATGCATGAGTTAAGGGGGAGCTTCTTTGAAGCTTTACTTTAATCCATGCATATATAACTTCATGAGTTTTGTCATCATCAAAAAGGGGGAGATTGTTGACCCAAAGGCCTATCACCCTAGTTTTGATGATGATCAACTCATGAAGTTATGTTTACTAATGATCTTGTGTTTAATTAGTGACAGATTCATTATCAAGATCTTAATAGGTGCATAGCTCAACAAAGGATAAAATGTCATGATTTGGAGATAGCACGGTGTGATCCAAGGAGCTTTTAGATCAAGCTTGGACCAAGTCAAGAAGATGAGAAGACTTCAAGGGAAGACTTCAAGATCAAGACTTGTGTCTAGGCTTGTTTTTATAAGATTTTGTTTTAGTTAAAATGTAAAGGATAGAATAGTTGGTGGATTGCTCAAGTTCATATCACACACACACTCTTGATTATATGTGTTTTCATAAAAGATTTTTAGTTCTAGAAAAATACCGTTTTGATTTTTGGTGTTTCAAATATACATGTGTTTTTAACCAAAACCATTTTAGAACTCTCGGGTTTTCTCGGTCGACCGGGCGGTCAACCGTTCTGCTGATCTGCTCGACATTCTTTTAGTTTTCTACTCATAACTTTTGATTCTTATATTCAATTAACATGATTTAAATTGCATTTTAAAGATGACTTTCAGAGCTACATTTAATATTCAATAATCATTTTCTGATTTAAATGTTAAGAATGTCAAATATTGGGTTGAAGTCTGTTCTTGTTCTAAAAACAGTTACAGTTTCTGATTTGATACCTTTTAGTATTTTATTGATAACTTTCAATTCTGAATTTATATTGATTTGATTTAAGTTCTATTAGAAAGAAGACTTCAATATCTACAACTTCATCCTATATACTTATTCCCAAATTCGAACGTTTTTGACCTCAAAACTGTGCTCCAAGTTAACCCATTGTACAGAGGTCGGTCGACCGGGCGGGTCGACCGGAACCAAGGGCAGGTCGATCGCAAGGTCGACCGACATGCACAGAAAGTGCACGTCTGGCAGTTCAGTGGGCGGGTCGACCGGGCGGGTCGACCGGATGGCGGGTCGACCGGAACTGAGAGCAGTGCTCTCGTTCTTCTGCGTCGACCGGGCGGGTCGACCGGAGGCTCCAACGGTCGGATTTTTTACCGTTACGAGTCGACCGGCAGGCCTGACAGACCCCAACGGCTATATTTTTCTGGCTTATAAATTTGGGGGTTTGGTCATTGTTTGAGCCAAGATTTTAGGAGAGCTTTGAGCCAGTTTTTCCCACTCTTTCAGAAGTTTTTCTCCACAAAATAGAGAGCAAATATTTCCTATCTAAAGGGAAGATTTTATTTAGAGTGTGTTAAAAGAGAATTTCTTGAGTTTTCCTCCACCATCTCAATCCTTGTTTTTTCTCACACCACACTTGAGCTATCCATTGATTATTCATCCTATAGGTGTGTTGTAGTGAGATTGTTTTTTGGTGATCAAAGTGTTGTGATCACCAAAGACTTCATTTGTTACTTTGAGGAGGCGGACGGACGTGTGTGTCCGTGTTGTTTTGAGTTCGGGTGCGGACTCGGTTGTTTCGAGGTGCGACCTCGGCGAGCTAGTGAGCTTGCGTGTGTACGGGACTAGGGAGTCCGAGGGCTTGTAGGTGTTGCGGCACCGAGGAGAGATCCATTGGGATCTTGCATAGTGGAAATCCTTCGTGTGTCGAAGGCGGGGGATGTAGAGCAAGTGTGCTCGAACCTCGAAACATACCCTTGTGTTTGCGATTGCTCACTCTCTCTCTTTGTCTCTTTTATATCTTGCATACTTTTATTGTGCTCATCTTTATATGCTAGATATTCATTTGTGCTCATATTGATATACTTGCTTGGGATTATTGCTAAACACTTGTATTCAATCAAGAGAGCCAACGCGGCACCTCAACCCATTCAAGGGGAATCTAGAGGAGTTTGTCCAGAGCCCTTCACAGGGAATTCGGCAACACTCTTTGGTTATACGTAGTGTTTAGTGTAAGAAGTTTAATTAGGTCATCTTAGTTTTTAATTCCGCATTATTTGGCATTAAGTGACCATTAGATTAGCCATCACCTATTCACCCCCCTCTAGGTGATTTTACAGGTCGGAGTTTCTCTACGATAGTAGCAACCTGAAAGGTTTCAGGTAGAATCATACCTTCGGCTTCTATCTCGTGCAAGATAAGTTAGAACTCTTGCACCTGACTGATTACAGTCTTGCTGTCCATCATTTTGTACTCCAGAAATCGTCCTACGACGAACTTCTTGGTACCAGCATCCTCAGTCTTGTACTTCTTGTCAAGACTAGCCCAAACTTCTTTGCCGTTGTGATAGGACTGTAGACATTGTAAAGAGAGTCATCTAGTCCATTTAAAACATAATTTCGGCAAAGGAAGTCACCTTGTGTCCATGCATCGACTGTAAGGACTGAGTCCCGATCAGCTCCGGATTCTGGTGGATCTTCTTGCAGGAATTTGGCCAGATGAAGAGTGGTTAAGTAGAAGAGCATCTTCGATTGCCACCTCTTGAATTCTGTGCCGTCAAATTTTTCTGGCTTTCTCCGGCTTCGGGTTAGGAAGTGAGTAGGCATCAAAGCTTGTAGCTGCATGTATGGTGCTTTGCTAGAGCTATCTTTATTAGTCTCAGATATTTTCTACAAATCAAGCAGAATAGAAGTAAGAAACTTCAATATAGTAATTGTCTTAAGATTGTTGGTTTCTGCTTAACAGGAATCAATCTGACAACTATTCAAGATCACTGAAATATCAACAATCTAATTGGTCAGGTCGGTAAATATCAGGTGGGAGGTTTTCCGTTCAAGAGAACGTTCCTTAATTTAAGAACCACCTTTCAATTTTCTTCCTTGGTTAAACACCAATTAGACTGAATCTAACTCAGTCTCAATATACTGAATATCAGTATATCCCCTGTATAAGAAATTAATTCACTTATACAGTACTTGGGAGTGAGGTACGCTTCACAGGATCGTTGATAGCAGCGGGACAGAGACAAATTTTGGGAAGAATATTGCCTTTACTTTGGAGGAGCACCCACTGAAGAGGAGGAAGGAAGGTTGAAAAATATTCTTCTTCGGAAGTCCCAGATTCAGACGACAATTCTATTAAAGAATCTGTTGAATTTTCTGAGCCCTCTTTCAGAACGAATTTTGCAGAATCTCCTTTGGAAGTCGCTTCGGAAACTGACTTTCCCACTTCTCGCTGGAAGTTTCTTCAGAACTCCACTTCCCAGTTCAGAACACAGTAAACTCACTTCAAATTCAGAACTTAGAGAGAGAAGAGATTTTCGTTTTTGGTGTGTTTAGAATGAGAAACTGGAGCGCTATTTTATAGCGCTCCAGGCGCCCAACCGCACAGACGGTTTTCAGACAGCCATTGGCGGGCGGTTTGGATCGGAGCGGAGCGGGTCGGGTTTCGGGAGCGGAGCGGGTATGCTCGCAACCTATACCGTGAGATCTGATTCAAAAAAGAACCAGGCCGGGTAGGGAACCCGAACCCAGACCCGGACCGAGCCCAGCGCCGGGCGGAGAAACTGGGAGCGCTATTTATAGCGCTCCAGGCGCCCAAACCGCACAGCTCCAGGCGCCCAACCGCACAGACGGTTTTCAGACAGCCATTGGCGGGCGGTTTGGATCCGGAGCGGAGCGGGTCGGGTTCGGGTAGCGGAGCGGGTATGCTCGCAACCCATACCCGTGAGACCTGATTCAAAAAGAACCAGGCCGGGTAGGGAACCCGAACCGAGACCCGGACCCGAGCCCAGCGCCGGCTGGCCGGCTGCCGCCGCCAGCGGTGGCGCGCGTACGCATGAGCGGGCATGGTTCCCTCCGAATCGCGCGCGAAAACTCCAAGTATCCAAAGGGCACACCCTTTATTCTCAATTTTCTCTATATAAACACTACGAACTTCCATCTCATGGCCAATGTGGGACTAAATGCTTTTAGCTACCTTAGTCCTATTTTGGCTTTGAATTAGGCAATCTTTAGACTTGAATATCTCATTCATTCGAAGTCGGAATTGAACATGTGAATATACCACGTTCATCCCCATGGAAGGAGAACACACTCCAACCATCATCCAATTGATTCGATCAACGGATCTCGCCGTAATTCAATTCAAAGATTCACATATATATTCTTCATATTCCAACATACACAACAAGAGCTTCCAGCATACAAGCCAATTCTCACTTCCAGCATAGAAGTCAACTCACTGACAGTAATTTTGTGGTCACTTTAATTTTATACTTTTTAATATTAATATTATTTTTTAATATTTAATATTTTTAGTATTTATTTGTAATATTTAAAGTTTTTAAATCACCAAATAGTTAATTTTTGGTCAGCTTTTCACTTATGACTTACACATTACGATAACCAAACATCGTAAAATACAATACAATTTTTCACTTACAACTTTATATTACCAACAAAAACACCGTAAAACTTATATGTATGTAACTTACATATAATTGTAAAAGAGCTTACCAATACGACTTATGAATTACGGTCAATTACGATAACCAAACAGACCTATATCTATTATGAGCTTGACAATTTCATCAAAATCATAGGAGATATTTCTAGGGCTGAAGTGATAAACAACTGCATGATGCCAGCAAGGTTTGTTCCACTGATATTTGTGAGCAATTGGAAACCATTGCAGGTGGGTCTCCAATTGTTTCTCGTGGTCTCATTGCTTGGAGTTTGTTTAATGACGCTGTTGTAGCTTTGCTCGTCAGAATGGATCATTGGAAGTGAATAAGAAGGACATTTCTTGGCAAAGTGAAAGGAAACAGAAATTTGGAGGAAATGTTACCTCTTATAATTTTCTTAATAATTTTTTCTTTATGCATATATATCATATGTATCATATAGTGTTGCCTTTTCGTCACATATCAAATACTTTGTGTAGATGTTCAATTTAATTAGACAAATTTACTTTTATTTATTTTATGGGTATATCCTAATTAAGAGGATTCAAACAGCATATCTTAACAAGATAGCTCAACCATCTTCTTCTCCTCTAAAATTTTTTAAACTCTCCAGTTCTTTCCTGCATCTCTAGAGGAAACAAAACCGAGCTGTTCGAGTGCCTGCGCATTGCGAGTTCACGCTTGACAGGGCCAGCGATCGTTGAATCCTGTAGGGTAGGCCGCCATCAAGCTGCTGCACCGAGATACTCTCTCAGGGGGGCGCGATCTACTCTTAAGGACGCTCCCCACTCCTCGATTAAAATAGAAAAGTTCCTTCCTTCTTGAAATTTAATTTTAATAGCTTAGCGGTAATTCGTACAATATTTTTCAACAAGGTGCAAGATTCAAATACCGAACTATGACCTTTGGTTTATACCAAAAAAAAAAAAAGAAAAAAAAGGAACGAAAACTTTAAAAAAGTGAACATAAGTTGCCATCTCAAAAGGAAACATATATGTAAAAATCTATAGACTCGGAGAGTGTCATGCCCGTGATGTTGGAATCCAAGCAATAGGAACAATAACATACCAAAGAATAGTCGCCAATTGTATGAACAAGCAAACAAAAAGAAGAAAACGAGAACACGCAAATTTAATAAGGTTCAATAATTGCCTACATTCTCGGAGCAAAAAGGAGAGACCTTTTTAATCAATCAATTACAAGATACAAGTACTGGGGACAATTCCCTCTTTATATAACCCTCTTTATATAGCCAGCGAATCTTTGAAGAAAAGAAAATCAACAGATCTGAAAATGGATTAGAAACGAATTCAGAATCCTAAAAGGAAACTGCCTAAACCTAACGTGCGATCGACGGACAGTCGACCGCCCTTTGTGCATTATCAAAATGCGCTATGTGAGGTCGACCGGTTGGTTGGCCGTGCTCTGTGCAGAGCCAATTTGGACATTCTGGCCGGTCGATCGGACCTTACTTTTGCTGACTAGCTCCTCTTGGACGGTCAACCGAGCGGTCGACCGTTGCCCTCCTTTTTTTTCGTGCACATTCTGTGCATGGTGGTCGATCGGTCGGTCAATCGGCCCTCTCTCTTCGGCTATCTCTGATCTTCACCCTTGCACCATTGAACTCCGATCTCTACGCTATCTTCTACGATAAGTTAAAAAAACTCTACTAATAAGATTTTACACTTTTTCCCCACATGAAAGTTGAATTATTTATTAGATTAGATTAGATTAAATTTATAATCTAGCACCTTTTTCCCAGACATTAATAATAATTTGAGATTCAAATTTGATACTTTTTTAATTAAAAATTTCTAAATTAATAGGACAATTCATACAAGAGAAATTAACTTGATATTTACTAATTATAATGACGTCTGATATGGTGTCACTTTAATTCTTCAAAAAACAGATTAGAAACAGTTATATGTGTGGTTTCTGCTTAACAGGAATCAATCTGACAACTAATCAAGATCACTGAAATATCAACAATCTAATTGGCCAGGTCGGTAAATATCAGGTGGGAGGTTTTCCGTTCAAAAGAACGTTCCTTAATTTAAAAACCACCTTTCAATTTCCTTCCTTGGTTAAACACCAATTAGACCGATTCTAAATCAGTCTCGATATATTGTAAAGTATATCCTGTATAAAGAACTTAATTCACTTATACAGTATTTGGAGTGAGGTACGCTTAGAGCGAATCTCCTTAAGACAATTACGTCCCCCGCACCGGTGCTAACGGGATAATGGACGCTGGTCTCCCAAGATACAACACTCCTTCACGGTATTTGAATAGCACTATCAAATCACCGTACGGTCGAACCGTAGTTTGTAAGATCACCTAGAGGGGGGGTGAATAGGTGATGGCTAATCTAATGGTCACTTATGAACAAATAATGCGGAATTAAAACTAAGATGACCAAATAAAACTTCTTTTAATTGAACACTTATGTATAACACAAGAGTGTTGCCGAATTCCCCTTGCGAGGCTCTGGACAAGCTCCTCTAGATTCCCTTGAATGGGTTGAGGTGCCGCGTTGGCTCTTTGGTTGAATACTAGTGTTAACAAGCAATCCCAAGCAAGTATGTATATCAATTATGAGCACAAGGGAATATATCATGCATATATAAGATGAACACAATAAATTGAATGCAAGATATAAAATAGAGACAAAAAGAGTAAGAGAGCAAGAGTGAGCAATCGCAAACACAAAGGGTTTGTTTCGAGGTTCGAGCACACTTGCTCTACATCCCCGCCTTCGACACACGAAGGATTTCCACTATGTAAGATCCCACCGGATCTCTCCTCGGTGCCGCAACACCTACAAGCCCTCGGACTCTCTAGTCCCTTACACACCAAAGCCCACCGGCTCGTCGAGGCCGCACCTCAAGCTACAAGTCCTCACTAGGACCCAACAACACCAAGTCCTCACTAGGACCCGAAAACAACCGCGAACACAACCGTCCGCCTTCTCAAAGAACAAAGATGAACTTGGTGATCACAACTCTTGATCACCTAAAATCCTCTCACAATAACACTCCTATAGAATGAATAGCTCAATGGATGCTCAAGTGTTTGTGTGAGAAAGCAAGGAAAGAATCTTGGTGAAAAACACAAGAAAATCTCTTTTACACTCTTTGATAAAAACTCTCCTTTTAATTGGAAGTATTGACTCTAATTTTGTGGAGAAAAACCCTTCAGAAAGACTGGGAAGAACTAGCTCTAAGGTCTCCAAAAATCTTAGCTCAAAATAATGACAAAACCCCCTTTTATAGAGGCCAGAAAATCTGACCGTTGGGCTCTGTCAGAGCTACCGGTCGACCGGTCCGGTCGACCGGCAACGGTCAAAAACCGACCGTTGCAGCCTCGGTCGACCGGGCCGGTCGACCGCGCAACTGGAGAAGAGAGAAAACTCTCTGTCGGTCGACCGGCCCGGTCGACCGATAATTCCCGAGAGCAAAGCTCTCTTAGGCGGTCGACCGGTCCGGTCGATCGTTCTCCAGTGCACACTGGCGTGCACGTCGTGCACGTCCGGTCGACCGACCCGGTCGACCGGCCTCTGTCAGTTCTGAAAAACAGAACTGGCAGAACCAGAAAATAGGGATTAAGGATTGGTCTTTTGGCTTAATAAAAATCCCATAAATACTTAGAAATTCTACAAAAATAGTTTTATGATATAGAAACATGCTTGCACAAAATCAAGGCATGTTATTGAAGATTTGACTATTTTTGTAACTTGGAAATATTGGCTCATAATAAAAACTGTTTTTCTAAAACAACATGTTTTTCCAAATTTCCATCAAATACAAAAACAAAGATACACTTTAAAGCATAGTGTGTGTGGATATGATCCACTACACAATCAAGATGACATATCTAGTTTTGACATAAAGCACTAAACTTGGTTTGAAATATCAACATGTTTTTCAAAACTTTCATCAAATACAAAAACAAGATATACTCTAAAAGCATAGTGTGTATGGATATGATCCACTACACAATCAAGATGAAATATCTAGTTTTTGACAATAGGCTCTAAGCATGGTTTTGGATATAAGATATGTAAACTATGAAATACCAAAAAACCAAATTGTATTTTATCACAAATAAAAATCTTTTCTTAACTAGGAAAAATCTTTTATGAAAATCATTCTATCAAGAGTTCTATCAAGAGTGTGTGTGTGATATAGACTTGAGCAATCCACCAACTATCTATCCTTTACATTTTAACTAAAACAAAAACAAAATCTTATAAAAACAAACCTAGACTCAAGTCTTCATCTTCTTGAAGTCTTCACTTGAAGTCTTCTCATCTTCTTGACTTGGTCCACATGCAATCCACCGAGCTCATCTCTAGATGTGATCTTGATGCATAGGCTCGTGAATCAACCGGTACTAGCTTCCAACTTGACTTTAAATCCTTTGTTGAAGCTCCACACCTACTAAGATCTTGATAAGGAATCTGTCACTAATTAAACACAAGATCATTAGTAATCATAACTTCATGAGTTGATCATCATCAAAACTAGGGTGATAGGCCTTGGGCCAACAATCTCCCCCTTTTGATGATGACAAAACTCATGACGTTATATATGCATGGATTAAAGTAAAGCTTCAAAGAAGCTCCCCCTTAACTCATGCATACAAAATAAATAATAAATATGATCATGAAGCACATGAATATGGATGCAAATATGGAGATGCAACAAGCATAAATCAAAATCTTTTTACTCCTATTTGCATAAATCAAAACACATATGCATAAATACAATCTTAATTTCCCTTAAGTAAGAAGGACAAATACTTCTCCCCCTTAAGCAAGGAAATCATGCATATATATCAAAACAAAAACACAAATACGTCTCCCCCTTTTTGTCAATCATCAACAAAGGGTTCAAAGTAAAATCAAATCAACAAATTTTCTCCCCCTTTATGTCAAAAATAAAGAAGTCAAGGAGGGGCGATACAAATCAAAAAATTTTGAATTTTTCTCATCAAAACAAAATCATTAATTCTATTTTATCAAAACAAATTTTGAATTTTCTCTTTGATATCAAATAAAAAATAGTGATACCATTTTAAAATCTAATGCATAAGCTTGAAAAATAAGATTTGAATTAAGCGTAGCATTAACAACACATGAAGAATTCGAACTAGTTAAATGAGAGTGTTTAACAACTAGTACGAAATCCTTCTATCAAGGAACAAATCTAAGGATTTTCATGAAATAGCAATGAAACACAAAACACTCAAACACTCTAATCTATAAAGTCCAAATAGTTTCAAAGAAGTGAGTGTACTAATGTTATGTGAAACATGGCATCATGAAAATGGCAATAAGGTACAATATTCCTTAGAAAATCATAAACATCAAAATCATCTCACATTTTTTTTATTAAATCATTGAAAACAAAATCTATATGTCAAGATATATGTATGTTTTGACAATACATGAAAGATACATACATATCTCTTAAACTCAAGTGAGTCTATATGAATGGATTTGCATTGAAGGCAAAAGACTCAAGAGTTATACATGTATATTTTAAGGTTTGGCAAAATACACATATACATGAAATAAAAGGCACATGATCATAAATCAAATCCAAAAGGTGAACATAAGTTTAAATATGTATGAATCATCAAAACTAAGCAATACAAGTACATTTCCAGGGTTCAAATAAGCATTTAAGCACACTTACTAATAGATCTTTTTGAGGCCCATGATATGTTCAAGTATAAATCCTAGTGTTGACAAAAACTAACATATAAACTAATATTCAAATCATGAAGCATTAAATTTTAAGAAAAATTGAATCATGTGACAATCTCAAAAAATATTTGAAGATTACATAACTAGTATAAATTGTTTTTAAAAACTAGTTAAAGATCCTTCAAATATGTCAAATCATATGTTTTTCATGAATGAGACTAAGTACATAAAAAATCCAAGCACTCATAGTCCTAAAGCTCATAAATATATTTTGAATAAAAGATGAGTGTTCAAAGGTTATGTAAATAGTATTTTCATGAAAGTTGTCATTGAAGCTCAAAACACATAGAAATCATTGTTATCAAAACAAAATCATTTTTATTAAAAACTACAATCTTCATGGTATATATATGAATTATACAAATCTAACAATACACATACATATCCTAAAATTGTAAAAGAGTCTATCAAATATTTGCATGAAAGCTAGAGACTCACGGGTGTACATGTATATTTACTAGACTTGAATTAAACATGCATATACATGAAGTAAATCATAAAAATTGGCAAAACATGTATAAAGGAGAATCATCAAAACTAGTCTATACAAATACATAAAGTGGATACAAGTGAGCATGAAGTCCAAATATTTAAGAATCAATTGTAGTTCACTATTTGTATATGTATACATACAAGTTTGACAAATCTACATCTAAGCATGTAACTACCACATAAAGCACACAAAATCTTAAAATATGAACATGCTATGAATATTATGAATGAACAAGCATGTACATAAATGAAATAGGAGTTTAGAAATTGTTACCAACTCCAAAGCTCCTAGCATGGTGGTTGACCCACCAAAGTTCCTTGATAGCGATGCAACCCAAAAGTATATCCATCATGTCCAAGTGCATCCACTACCAAGGTACCATCCCTCTCACGTTTTGTGAGAGCCCTCACCTACATCACAAGCAAAAGGTGGGATTTTGGTACCCATATTTTCTTGGGTCTATGGGGTTAGTCTTGTAAGGAACCAAACATTTTTATTTTATCAAAAATAAGAACATTTAACCTTTCATAACAAAATTTTCTTAGATGGCCTTTGCGGCCACAATGTGTACATACGTACACCTTAGCATGATGCTTATGAGTGTGATTGTGATCGTGTTGTGCAACATAAGCATGATGTGTATGTGCATGAGCATGGGGAACTTGTTTCTTTTGAAACAAAGATTCCAACTTAGAATGATTGAATGCACATGTGCTCAAATTAGAGCTCAAATTTTCTATCTTATTTTTCAAATTCTTAATCTCATTAGTTGTGGCATGTAAAGCATGGTGAGATAAAGAATCATTTTTCTTTTTCTTTTGAAAAACATTATCCTTTTCTTTTTCAACAAATTTTCTTTTTAAAGATTTATTTTCTTGAAAAACGATTTCCTTTTGTTTTTCCACCAAATCAATCTTATCCTTCAAAATAGTGTTCCCTTCACATAAATCATTTAGTTTTGAAAATAAGGAAACATTCTCATTTTTCAAAACTTTATTTTCTTTTTCTAAACATGCAAGTTTATTTCTAAAAGAATCATTTTCTACATGCATGCAATCAATGTTCTTTTTCAAATTCTTGTTATCTTTTTCTAAACATGTAATGTTACTTCTAAAAGAGTCATGTTCTACATGCATGCAATCAAGTTCCTTTTTCAAATTTTATTTTTCTTTTTAATCATGTCATATTTCTCAAGCAATAATTGGCAAAGTGTATTAAGCTCATCATATGACATATTAACATCCTCATCCTCGGATTCGGAGTTTACCTCAAGGGGGTTATCCCTTGGACCATATAGCATACGTTGGAGATGTCGCTTCCAACGTCCGAATCGCTCCCCGCATAGTATAGATCCTTTTCGCCAAGGGAGGTGATGATGTTCCAAGCTACAAAAGCCGATTCAACATTAGAAACCCTAGACAAATAATCATCATTTAGGGTTGACTTAATAGCATGAAGGGCTTTTGCATTAGCCTCATGTTCTTACCATTTAAGCAATATTCTTTATTAGTTGTGGCAAGATATACACTAAGGCCAAGTCCTTTGAGGAACAAAGACATCTTAACCTTCCAAATTTGGATGTTAAGAATGTCAAAGGTGGGTGGTGACATGAAGTCCATTGTGTGTACAAATCTTGTGATTAGCTTAAAAGAGGATCTTTAACTCTAGGTTGTTAGACCCAATATCAAGAGCACTTGGCTCTGATACCAATTGTAAGATCACCTAGAGGGGGGGTGAATAGGTGATGGCTAATCTAATGGTCACTTATGAACAAATAATGCGGAATTAAAACTAAGATGACCAAATAAAACTTCTTTTAATTGAACACTTATGTATAACACAAGAGTGTTGCCGAATTTCCCTTGCGAGGCTCTGGACAAGCTCCTCTAGATTCCCCTTGAATGGGTTGAGGTGCCGCGTTGGCTCTCTTGGTTGAATACTAGTGTTAACAAGCAATCCCAAGCAAGTATGTATATCAATTATGAGCACAAGGGAATATATCATGCATATATAAGATGAACACAATAATTGAATGCAAGATATAAAATAGAGATAAAAAGAGTAAGAGAGCAAGAGTGAGCAATCGCAAACACAAAGGGTTTGTTTCGAGGTTCGAGCACACTTGCTCTACATCCCCGCCTTCGACACACGAAGGATTTCCACTATGTAAGATCCCACGGATCTCTCCTCGGTGCCGCAACACCTACAAGCCCTCGGACTCTCTAGTCCCTTACACACCACAAGCCCACCGGCTCGTCGAGGCCGCACCTCAAGCTACAAGTCCTCACTAGGACCCAACAACACCAAGTCCTCACTAGGACCCGAAACAAACCGCGAACACAACCGTCCGCCTTCTCAAAGAACAAAGATGAACTTTGGTGATCACAACTCTTGATCACCTAAAAATCCTCTCACAATAACACTCCTATAGAATGAATAGCTCAATGGATGCTCAAGTGTTTGTGTGAGAAAGCAAGGAAAGAATCTTTGGTGAAAAACACAAGAAAATCTCTTTTACACTCTTTGATAAAAACTCTCCTTTTAATTGGAAGTATTGACTCTAATTTTGTGGAGAAAAACCCTTCAGAAAGACTGGGAAAAACTAGCTCTAAGGTCTCCAAAAATCTTAGCTCAAAATAATGACAAAACCCCTTTTATAGAGGCCAGAAAAATCTGACCGTTGGGCTCTGTCAGAGCTACCGGTCGACCGGTCCGGTCGACCGGCAACGGTCAAAAATCCGACCGTTGCAGCCTCCGGTCGACCGGCCCGGTCGACCGCGCAACTGGAGAAGAGAGAAAACTCTCTGTCGGTCGACCGGCCCGGTCGACCGATAATTCCCGAGAGCAAAGCTCTCTTAGGCGGTCGACCGGTCCGGTCGACCGTTCTCCAGTGCACACTGGCGTGCACGTCGTGCACGTCCGGTCGACCGACCCGATCGACCGGCCTCTGTCAGTTCTGAAAAATCAGAACTGGCAGAACCAGAAAATAGGGATTAAGGATTGGTCTTTTGGCTTAATAAAAATCCCATAAATACTTAGAAATTCTACAAAAATAGTTTTATGATATAGAAACATGCTTGCACAAAATCAAGGCATGTTATTGAAGATTTGACTATTTTTGTAACTTGGAAATATTGGCTCATAATAAAAACTGTTTTTTAAAACAACATGTTTTTCCAAATTTCCATCAAATATAAAAACAAGATACACTTTAAAGCATAGTGTGTGTGGATATGATCCACTACACAATCAAGATGACATATCTAGTTTTTGACATAAAGCACTAAACTTGGTTTTGAAATATCAACATGTTTTTCAAAACTTTCATCAAATACAAAAACAAGATATACTCTAAAAGCATAGTGTGTATGGATATGATCCACTACACAATCAAGATGAAATATCTAGTTTTTGACAATAGGCTCTAAGCATGGTTTTGGATATAAGATATGTAAACTATGAAATACCAAAAACCAAATTGTATTTTATCACAAATAAAAATCTTTTCTTAACTAGGAAAATCTTTATGAAAATCATTCTATCAAGAGTTCTATCAAGAGTGTGTGTGTGATATAGACTTGAGCAATCCACCAACTATCTATCCTTTACATTTTAACTAAAACAAAAACAAAATCTTATAAAAACAAACCTAGACTCAAGTCTTCATCTTCTTGAAGTCTTCACTTGAAGTCTTCTCATCTTCTTGACTTGGTCCACATGCAATCCACCGAGCTCATCTCTAGATGTGATCTTGATGCATAGGCTCGTGAATCAACCGGTGCTAGCTTCCAACTTGACTTTAAATCCTTGTTGAAGCTCCACACCTACTAAGATCTTGATAAGGAATCTGTCACTAATTAAACACAAGATCATTAGTAATCATAACTTCATGAGTTGATCATCATCAAAACTAGGGTGATAGGCCTTTGGGCCAACATAGTTAACCAGTACCTTCACAGGATCGTTGAAGCAGCAGGACAAAGACAAATTTCGGGTGAATATTTGTCTTTACTTTGGAGTAGCACCCACTGTTGAGGACGAAGGAAGGTTGAAGAATATTCTTCTTCAGAAGTCCCAGATTCAGACAACAATTCTATAAAAGAATCTGTTGTTGAATTTTCTAAGCCCTTTTTCAGAACGAATTTTGCAGAATCTTCTTTGGAAGTCGCTCCGGAAACTGACTTTCCCACTTCTCGCTGGAAGTCGCTTCAGAACTCCACTGCCAGTTCAGAACTTGCTTCAGAACTCTGAGAGAGAGAGATTTATTTCTCGTTGTTGGTGGTGTTGGTCTCTAGCGCTCCAGGAGGGGGCCAACAAGTTCGAACCCAACGAAAGGTTGCAACGGTTCGGTCTGAACCGTTGCAACGATTCGACCAAACAGTCGCGTCTGTTGGCAGCCCAACAGTCGCAACTGTTGGCAGTCCAACTGACGCGGGAGCGGTCTTGTTGGCGGGCAGTTTGGATCCATTCGCAGGCGATTCGGATCCGGAGTGGCCCATACCCTTGAGACCTGATTCAAAAAGAACCAGGCAGGGTAGGAACCTGAACCCGAACTCAAACCCAAACCCAAACCGGCACCGACACCGCCAGCGGCGGCTCGCGCATGTGCGGGCGGGCATAGATCCCTCCCAATCGCGCGCGAAAACTCCAAGTACCCAAAGGGCACGCCCTTTGTTCTCAATTTTCTCTATTTATACACCTCAAACTTCCATCCCATGACCAATGTGGGGCTAAATACTTTTAGCTACCTTTAGTCCCGTTTTGGCTTTGAATTAGGCAATCTTTAGACTTGAATATCTCATTCATTCGAAGTCGGAATTGAACATGTGAATATACCACGTTCATCCCCAATGGAAGGAGAACACACTCCAACCATCATCCAATTGATTCGATCAACGGATCTCGCCATAATTCAACTCGAAGATTCATACTTATATTCTTCAATTCCAACCATATGTATAAAATATGTTGATAAATCTATTTTGAAACATCATAATCAAACACTTAAATATTCAAAAGCTCATATTTAGAAAGTCAAAAATAATTTTTTATTTTAAAACTGATGTAAAAAGTTGAGACTAAAAAAGAAAAATCATAAGTAGAAAACTGCAAAATAAAAAATGACATAAAATGTGAGATAAAATAAGATGTTTAAGTTGAAAAAAATAAAAACTTAGATGAAAATTTTGAGAGTGAGAGTAAAAAAAGTTAGGAAAAGAAAAAAACTAAATCTCTCTCTCTCTCTCTGAGAGAAAGAGAGAGAGAGAGAGAGAGAGAGAGAGATAACAACTGAGACGATATAAGGAAAAAAATTGAGAAAAAAAATCTAGGATAAACCAAAATGTCTAAGACAAAGAAAGAAAGAAAAAATAAGATAAAAATGATTAAAAGACAAATTAAAAAAGGAAAAAGTATGTGATAAAAAACCAGATACAAAGAAAGAAAAATATGAAAGAGGGAAAAAAATCTGAGATAAAAATAGAAATCAAAAAACAAATTAAAAGATTGAGACGTAATGAATAAGCTTTGAGTCAAAAAGGTAAAAGTATAGAAAATTTGAGAAAAATAACTTAAAAAGAATATAAGAAAGAAATCTGATATAAGAAAACTTATGGTAAAACTTTGAGATAAAGGCGAAAAAGATAAAAAAAATATATAAGAGAGAGAAAAGACAAAAAAAAAAAAAACAAGAAGGTGAAAAAGAATATAAGAAAGAAAACATAAAGAGAATCAACATAAAAAAGAGAAAAAATGTGACAAAATAAAAAATCATAGATAAAAAGAGAAAAATCTAAAATAAAAATGGGGAAAAAAATCTTAGATAAAAAAGTGTACCCTAAATAAAAGGAACCAATATAAAATGGATAAAACTCAAAGGTAAAAAATATTAAAAAAAATTGAAAAAAATAAAATAAAATAAATGGAGGAGATAAAACCAATCTAAAATAAAAAAAACCTAATATGAATTTAATGAGATAAAAGGAGAACATATTGAAGTAATTCTAAGGAATGGAAATACAAAAATAAAATAAAATAAAATCAACATAGAGACTGAGAGAGGGAAAAAAGAATTAGAGAAAGAAAGAGAGAGCAACCTAAATATCATAAAAAATAAATTCATTATAATCAGGAAGCTAACTTTGATAATGAAATTTGTTTTTTCTCTTCTCAGCATCTTTCTCCGTTGAGAAGAACTCCCTGTCACATATGCATTTGATTTGGAATTCTAGAGAAAGAGAGATTCTAGAGAAAGAGAGAGATTTAATATCAATGTATCAGGAGTATGAGTAACCATATACTTATTTATTATCGGGCATTGCCCTTATCAATAAGATAGATAATTCAGTTTTTCAACTGATTTGACATAATGTTGGAGCTTTCTCTTTAAACCCTTGATGTGTAAAACTTCCCCGCAAGCTTGCAGGGCTGCGCCCATGTAGTTGTGCTCAACGTCGAGCTATTACTTTCAAAATATGTGAATTCTCATTCACCACCAACAATTTGTGCACCAAACTCATGATTCATGTACCAATCATCAACAGTGTGATTGTGCATGCAACTAATCAGGAAAACCTATGACACACAACCTAAAGTCTTCTTGCGTGCCTCTCATCACTACTCCACTTTGGCTTCAAGCGGCTCCTGCAAATATAGAGCCACCTTCATCAACAGATTATTTATGCTGACTCTCATAACTACTTAACTCCTCTGGGACACACTGCTGCAACCTCATCTTCTCATCTACAACCTATGTGCTCCACTTCCAGCAATCGATTCTGACACCCTCGACTCTGCAACAATAACTGCTTCACGCCGCCTTGAGGCCTCTACATCGATTCCTCCCCCCCCCCCTGACTCTCCCTGTCTAAGGCAACTGCCTTCTCTCCTCTGATGAGTCTGTTACTCAACGTGTCTTCTTGCAGCCTATCAACACCCTTCCCCACAGGGGTGGACTCATTGGTTGGCTGGGCCGGGCTACAGCCCGGCCCAGTTTTTCATATATTACCTTAAATCTTTTTTTTTATTGCCTTAAATCTCTTTCTATTTTGATTTTCTTTTCGTAAATTTATTTCTGGTTCTACTTCTGATTTAGTGGAGAATACTGTCTTATTTTTTTTGACAAATTCATATAATTCATAAACATAAGTTATAAAAAATTACTGCCCATCCTAAAATTTATTTCTGGTTCCGCCTCTGCTTCCCCATGACAATCACCTTTTATCCTCCGTCAGATCTGTCACTCATTATTTCTTCTCATAGCTTACTGGTACCTCTCTCTCTCTCTGTCTCTCTCTCTCTCTCTCTCTCTCTCTCTCTCTCTCAACATTAACTGCCTCTCTTCTCTGTCGGATCTGTTATTGATCGTCTCTTCTATAGTTTACCGGTGCCTCCTCTTCTCTGATTGGTCCCCTTTCTTTCAGCTGATATCTCGTACTACGCATGACAGGTGATTAGGGATCCAGTCTCCACTGGTTGGTGCCTGCCACACTACTGCATGTGACAGGTGATCAGGGATCTGATTTTCTATCATTTTCTACTGAGCTTCTCGCAGAATTTTCACATCACTCTTATCCACTTGCGAGAGACATTGCCCATCCAGGATTTCGTTCTTGCTCCTATCTTTTCAGACTCTCTTGCATCTCTTTGTTTACATGTTCTTTCTCCTTGGAGCATTCTTTCGCTAACTCTACTCTTATTATAGATATCACAGTCTCCTGTTCATCGACATAACTTGCACTATTTCAGTGTCTGCCTTGCTTAACTTGAAAGAGACACACCATGAGTTTTAAAGTATGCACTTTGTATTCTAAAAGGACTTATAGGCTAAAAGTCCTCCTTGCCATGCCAAAGAGACTCAAGTTAATTAAAAAAATGCTTTGTCATCGATCAAACTCCATCTCTCAAATGGATACTTTGTTCTTGATTTTCTACCAGGCATGTATCATTTTTTATAAGATGCTCTATATTGCCTCACATCGTCGTCCACGCCCATTTAGACTCGTAAATTTTCATCCATTGTGAGTTTTTTTAGGGGTTATTAAAGAATAGTATTAGAGCAAGGATTATAATACCAATTACATTGGGAGTAAGAGTTTCTTTGTTGTGTAATTATATATATTTTTGAGCATTGCTCACATTGATAAGATAAATAATTCAATTTCTTCAATTGATTAAACAATTTAAATATGAATAAAAAGAAATATAGAATCAAATATCCTGATGGGGAAAAATTGGTTGGGGGAGGGGAACAGACGCCTATGGAACTATGCTATTTGGACTCTACTACTTTTGGACTCAAAATGGACTAAAAAGAGTGTAACGTTGGTCCTATCTTAAAAAATTACATGTGCAATGCACGGGGTTTATATATATTCTCTTGAGTCCAGTTATAGTCTAATAAAAATAGTCTAATTACTATTATACTGTTGTTTTTAAGAGTAGTTACAGATTTTTTTTCTGACTGGTTTTCTTTTAGAGAGACAAATATAAAACGATATTTAAAATATAACTAAAAAGAAACCTAAACATAAATTCACGAAAAAGGAAAACAAGGAGAGAGACGAGGGGTTGGAAAACACACACACTTTCAATGGCGTAGCCAGGATTTCAAAGACGCCCGCCGGGGGGGGGGGGGGGGGGGGTTTATAACAATCAATTATGTCAAATTTGTAAATTATAAATAACATAATGGTTTTCATTCTGATTCTAACACTTTTAGCGTACAACAATATCTGATGTTTTGTTTGCGCCTGTATGTGTTCTCTAAATTCTGGCAAACTCCATGGTTCTCAATTTAAAAGAAAAGTATTGCAGATTTTATAAAAGAGAGTGAGATGAGAACTAATTTGAACTTCAAGTGAAGGGGTTACTCGACCGCTCGAGTAACCACTCGCTATCGCTGTCGCGTGCCACTGCTTAGGGGTCGAGAGAGGGATTTGAGTTTTGGGGATTTAGAGATTTGAGAGAGGAGATAAGTTTTATGGATTTGAGAATTGATTAAAGAATGAGATCAATAGAGAGGGAATCAGATTGGAGATTTAGGGCTTTGAGAGAGAGAGATAGAGAGAGGGAAAGGCTGAGCTACCGAGAGGCAAGACACGAGGCGAGGCCGAGAGCAGCTACGAGCAGATCGGGTTTTTCTTTTTTCTTTCTTTTTTTTTTTTTGTGTATTGATGCAAGGCAACGAGAAAGAGATGCGAGGCAGCGAGAGGTTCAGGAAAGAGGGAGACTAAGAGATCAGAGATCAGTTTTTTTTTTTTTTTTTGCCTTTCAGAAAGAGAGAAAATTATTCTGGTAGATGGGTTTAAATGGGAGTGTAATCCTCTGGGCTAGAGAGAAAACTACTACAGTAGCATGTCTTATTTGGGGTCACAATTTTAATGCACTTCATGTGCACAAGAGGGTTTCAAGTGGGGTCGAAAGGTCACATGACTCCCCTTGACCCTCCCTCCCTCCGTCACTGCGACGCTTTATACTATTTGCTTTTAAGGTATGGTAGATCGTAGATTACACATACTTCAATATTTGTAACATTTTTTTGCACTCACATGATATTCTATAGCTAATATATTTCTTGCTTGCAACTTCAAAGCTAAAGCCAAATCTATGTTGTACGTGTTCTATTCACTGATTAAAGAAAAAGTAAAATTGAAAAGGAAATAGTGGCTAAAAGAAAAGAAAAAGAGCACTGCCACAATCAAATGGGTCAATGGGCAGCTAACCGAACCCGACTCGTAACCGAACCCTGAAAAACAACTCGAAGCAAACCCGACCCGTGAAACCCAAGCGACACAAACGCATGTCATCGTCGTCCCCGCAAATACAATTAGCTTAACCCTAGTCTCCGCTCTGCCCCGTGAATCTCAGGCGAAGTTCGATCGCGATCGTTGCAGCGGCGATCAATCGGAGAGATGTGGCGCGGTACGAGCATCGCAAATCGACAGGTCTATCTCTCCATTCCGCTTCCTCTTTCATTTTTTAATTTGTTTTTTCTGGTTGCTGTTAATGGAGTTAAAAAAGCCAATTATTTTCGTGCAAATCAATCCGGTGCCTAAAAGGATTGGTTTTGTTTCAATTAAAGCGCTAGAAATGTTGCTCGATCTGGATATTGATGCTTCTTCCTTGTGAGGATTTTGACGTGAATAATTATTTTACAATTCTCTGGTAATTAAATAACGTTTTATTTATTTTTTTGTTTTTGTTTATCTTTGGTTTGCAGCTGAGAAATGCTCGGGATTTCGTGCAGCGACACGAGCCTGCAGTCCTTGTTCGGTATTTTTCCAAGGATGCTGGTGCCATGACTGGCAAAGCAGATGGTATGCAGATTTCTTTCCATTTAATTTTTTTTTGTCCGCCAGGAATGGAATCATTTAGTGAAATTAGTAAAACTAAACAATTAATTTCTATTTGCTTGGTTTAGAGAACTATTGGTTATTAATTGTTTTAATTGCCCGTAATGGTTTAGCTGGCTTAAAATGTTTTCTAACATGGTTTTGTGTTTTAGTTGACCTGTTATTTTTTAAACTGATCGAATGAAATTACTTGAGTTATTTTCAGTTATTACGCTTATGTTATCATTTAAGTAATTAATGAATTAGTTATTATCTGCCTTTAGTTTAATCAGGCATAGTTACTTAGCACGAATGATGTAAAACTTAAGCATTATGAGCATTTAAGTAGAGAATCACTTGTCATTTATTAAGGTAATCAAGTCAGAAGATAATTGTTTCAGTACTTGAGGGTGTTAGAATGCAGCCTGAAAAGTTACATGCTGGTTCTCTGTTCTGTTTGTTGGAATCAACATATTTCATTAGTGGATTCCAGTTCACGTTTTCCCTTTCTTTTCTATTACAAAAAGCACGGTTTGACATTTTTGGTGGAACCAAAGACAAGGAAAGAATCATTAATTTGTTTGAACCATTGCAACCACAAAGACAACAGTGGATGCGAGAGGTCGCATGGAGGTCTTGGAGATGGATTAAAAACTGAGTCTAAAGACACAAATTTTAGATTTTGCAATGTTATATTACCTTACAATAGCGAATACATTTTTAGAAAGAAAAGGGAACATATGACATTCTTTAAAAGTGGGTCAAATATTTACTAATAACATATATTTTCCTTAGTTAGAGGGTAAGCAGGTTAGTATGCAAAGATTGTAAAGTTAAACTTTGAAATTTATGTTGGTTTGAAGGTTGTTTAGTGCAAGCTCAAATGGATAAGAGTTTCTTTTTAAACTTTATTCTTTATAAAAGGGGTATAAGGCTATAATTCAGTCACGGTATCTCAATAATCTTGCTTATATTATGTCACTAGAGTCTAGACTCTCTACTAGTCTCACACTTATTTTTATTCAGATAGTCCTGTTTTTATCATGCGATAGTCTACTTAAAGACTGAATCTGATTAAGATTAGAAAAATAATGATAGTCAAGCGTATTTTAAGATTATTTGTTACCCCCATCTCTATTGTTATATTATTTTTTGCTTCCACCTCTTTTGTCTTCTCAGCTCAGATTTGGACAGTGGCTGGTACTCTTTTTTAAAACATAAATTTGTCTATCTAGAGAGCCTCCAATCCCTGCTCATGTGATCTTGCAAGCCAAGGTTATATTAGATAGTGACCATGAAACATATATCAATGGTATTAATTTGCTGTAGTAGGTGATAACTTGAAACTTTTATAAAATAAGGTGATAAGATAAGGTAGTCAAAATATAGATAGGAAAAAAATTTATATAGTATCTACCATTTTATTGAGGAAGTAGTAATATAACTTTGAGGAAAATCTCAAGATAATAGATTTACCAGGCAGATTTCGTGGTGGAGCAAGGAAGTCTTAAGTAAAGATGAAGTACATCTTGTAAAGTTTGGTAAAAGTGTAAAAGTCATCCTTTTTGGAGAGTAAGCTATTGCCTAATCCGACATGATATGAACCAAGACCTCTTGCCCCACACAAAGAGGCTTTAGTGTGCTCCAGTGGCACTTGTAAAAATATGATCAGTTTTGAAAATATAAGTTAGCAAGGTAGGAATCCAGAAAAATGGTCAACGAGGCTAAATCTAAAGCTTGCAATAATTCATAAGACGTTAAAAACTAAAGAGGGAGAGAAAGATTTAATATAAGAGGCTAGAAGTTTAGGGCCATATATATATGCATATATATTATATATGTATGCGCCCATGTTTGCATGTGTACAGTGTATATAGAAGTTCACTAAAATGAGATCAGTGATGAGGTTTAGGTAATGTTAAATATATTAAGTGTGAAGATTGAAGAGATCTCGTAAATGATTATAAATTAAAGAAAGGTGATGAAGTTATCTTCAGAAGTTTTTTAATGATAATTTATTGCAGAACAAAATGGTTCTAGGAACTAAGGTATTTTCCAAAAAATTGACTTAATGAAGTTAAAGATGCTGTAAAGGAAGCAAAACTTAGGGGCTGTAGGACTTGGCGATATCCTATTGATGTTTGGAAGTGCTTATTGTGGTTTAAGTTATTTGGCAAAATTGTAAATAGAGGAGAATTACTTTGGTACCTATTTGTAAGAATAAAGGAAACAATTAAAGTTGTACAAACTATCACGAGTCAAGCTTGTGAGCCATATGATTAGAGTATCTCGAGAGATTACTTGGTAAAAAATCAAAAGATGTCTGAAAATTAATTTGGTTTATACTAGGAAGGTTGACCATTGAAGCTGTTTATTTATCAAGGTTACTAATAGAGAGATGGAAATAAGAGAAGATATTTACATATGGTATTTACTGATCTAGAAAAATCTTGTAATAGGGTCTGCATGAAAATTGTGCGGCGGGTCTTAGAAAAGTAAACATGTGTCTAATAGTTAAAATTATTGTGATTTAGGATATGTGCTCAGCTATGTTGCACGGACACGGCAACATTGAAATGGACACGATACGCGGACATATGACAAATTCTTTAAAATACAAACGACACGCGTGCCCGACACTCGGACACGACACTTCATGATAGGAGTGTCCGTGCGACATAGGCGCTCAGTGGGTAGTGATAGAACAATGAGACATGAGACAAAGCCATTTGTGATAGAACAATGAGACATGAGACAAAGCCATTTCACCGCAAGCTTATGCCAAGGCCCATAATCAAGTCCTTATTTTATTGCCTTAGTTATGGACAAACTTACTAGACATATCCATGAATTGATTCATGGTATTTGCTGATGTATTGTATTAGCTACTGCAACTAGGGAAGGGATAATTTATAAATTAGAGGTGAAAAGAAGCTTTAGAATCTAAAAGGTTTAGAATCAATAGGACACAAACATAATATATGAAATGGAACTTCAGCAAAATTATGAGAAAAAAATACAGGTATAATGCACATCGTAGGACTGGGACCGAGCATTTTCAGTTTCACTACTAAGGATCAATCATTCATCATGATGGTGAGATTGAGGAGATTGTTGTTGACAGAATTAATAGAATCAGAGCAAGATGTTTGAAATGGGAAAGTGCTTCTGGAGTATTATATGTACAAGTGAAACTGAAAATTTATAAGCTGGTTACACAACCAACTATGCTCTAGGAATTAAAATTGTTGGCTATTAAGAAACATGTTTGAAAAGTGAGCACGGCTGAAAAGAGTATATTGAGATGGATGAGTGGCAACATACGCCAAAAGATAGAATGGGAAGCTAGTGCATCCATAAGAAGTTAGAGGAAGCGTCAATTGATGATAAATTGAGGGATTTTGGGCATGCGTAATGGAGTGTGCAAGTTAAAAATGATATGATCATTGTTGATGAATCCTAAAGGAGTACCTTAGACCTAAATGGACACGGGTTTAGGCCATGAGAAAGGATGTTCTAGTTTTTAATTAATTAATGGAGTTACAGAGGAAACATTTCTTAACAAAGTTAAGTGGAGAAAAAAAATTGTTTCTAGAAAGATTTGGGATAAAGGTGTTGTTGTGGTTTTGTTGTATACATATATGAACTTAGATCATTGATACACAGAATTCTTTAGGGTATTTGACGGCCCATCCCTTTGAAACTTTTCAACGTTGTCTGTTAACATAGAATATATGGTCATGTTTTAAAGAGCTCATACTGATTCATAGTGGTGGTATTTCTCTACGTACTTTCTGAGATAAATCTCTAACATATGAAGCTTATACTTTTCATGATCAAGCTTACGCTTTCATGTTTTGAATTTAGCACAAAATCTTTCGAGTGTCCTGCTCACTGAAAATTGAATGTTTCCTCTCATTATAGCTACAAGCAGCTGTCATATCTTAGTATGACATCGTCAAATACACCATCCAACTACCAATAATGATGATTTTTTCTCATTTTCTCATCTCCTCTCCTAAATGCTTAACTTTGCAACTTTTCTGCAGCCTCTTCGACTTTCACTAAATATAGGAGGCTTAAATCTGGAGTGGATATGCTTCATTAGTGACTTTAAGTTTTCAGAAAAAAGTAAACTTGCTTAGAAGATATCAATTGTAATTTGTCTGATCATTTGGTTATGTTTGTAAAATATTATATGGCTTAAGTTTGTCTACTTGTTTAAGTTATTTAATTGTATTGAATGATTATATTATAATTAGTTATTTTATTACACGCATAAATTAGGTTTTAGATATAAAGAAGGAAAGTCGTGAAGCCTACTTTTCTTTCTAATTTATTGCTTCGAGGCTTGTGCTTCACTTTGCATTAGGGTTGAGATCTTGCTGTTTGCAGGGGCAAATATATTACATACTTTAATTAATTAGTTATATGTAAACAATAGAGACTTGTTTTATTTGAATAATAAATGTTATTAATATTACCATTATAATTTATAGTATATGCTTCATGATATAAACTTGTTAGGAGCTGACAAGTGCAACAGACTATCTTTGGAACTAATTTATTTGGAATATTAAGTGGATGATCATTTGTAGATGAAAAATTATTGAAGATTTGAATTTAAGTGGAGAAATTATGGGTTTTTTTTCCCGATTTTGGAGGGAAAATATTAAGAAAAAATACATATATGTTTAATTAGAAACTAAGTAATGTATTGTAAATCTTTCCAATTGGGGGGGGGGGGTGTTTGAGTGCATGGCCCTTGCCAGCTCCCCCTTACATCTCCCCTGGCTGTCTGCTTTTGCTTTTCAAAATATTGACTTCAATTATGGTCTTCAGCATAGTTTTAGTGCCCGTAAAAACAACCCTTTTCATGCATATATTTGGAGGTCCTGCCACCTTGCTCATCCTAAGCAGCCATGGGATTAACATTCAATGTGATGGAACTTGTACACATTCTGTCATACGACATGCTGAACATATACTATAGCATATTGGCGTATCCAGATATCTATTTTTATCATTATGAATGGGAAATTACTGCTGTACAAGCATCAGTTTCTTGAAGTAAAGTTGTTGAATATTATGTGTGTATACATGCAATGGCTTATGTGGTGCAGTGGTGGAAATACTGAAATAGTTAGTAGAAAGATGTTTGGTTTACCAGACACTTAATAATAACTATTGTTATGTGGCGCCTTCATACACTTTAGGTTTGTTGTATCTTCTTGATTTATTATAGATAATGATCTTGCGACCCTTAGTTTCTACCAGTCTATTATACCCAGCACATGCATATGGGAACTTTCTGTTTTTTATGTTTTCCTCTCTGACTAACAACACTCTGTTAAAATAAGAAACCTGCTTAATGACTTTATGTACCATGTGGTCTTTTTTTTGGGGTACATAATTTAGATTATACGATGGAAAAGCTTAATGACGTGTGTATCATATGGTTTTGTGGATGATTTTCTTATGCAGTCTGATCAGAATTCTACTTTATTTCTTTATAGATAAATTTTTTATTGCATTTCCTCATATTGATTGTTTTTCAAATTTTAGTAGTTCATCAATATGGCATACATGGTAAAAAGGTTGGAGATTCAACAGTGAAGGGCGAATCAGAATATTTTGACATCTTCGAGGTGATGAAAATTGAAAATATTGCTGTTTTGTTTCATATTCTTATTTTATTTGTACATTAACCTGATAGTAAAAATTCAGATGTCTTCTCCGGGAAAGTCTATTAGCTCTTTCTCTACATCATGGTCTAAATTTAGTGTCCAAATGACTGGCATACTGTCCAACAATTCCTTTTCATGGTTAGTGTAGATATTTCATTTTGTCTCTTTGCTATTAAATTAATATGAACAAGATCTAATTTCTTTCTTATCGCCAGTCTACATGCAGCACAGAGGAGAAGTTATTCAAGTAATTCAGGTATATTTCTGTTTCATATGTCTTATTGTCGTACTCAACTTTGGATGACTCACATTTCAATTTAGAATTATTTATCCAACACTGAGGGCCTGTTTGTTTTGCTGCAAGTGACCGCAAGTCGTAAAATGAAAATATGAATATTAAGAATACTAATAAAATATAAATATTAATAAAATCTTATGAAAACTAATAAATATAATATTAATATAATATTATTAAATTATAAAATTAATAATAGAAAATATTATTATAATAATTAATTATTTATATTAAAAATTAATTATTTATATTAAAATTAATACAATTAAATATGTAGCAATTTTATATTATAACATAATATTGTTTTACTAATAAAATATTAAAATTTTGGTATAAAATATTAATAAAAGTAATAAAATATTTGTAATATTAATAAAATATTAATAAAATAATTAAAATATCAATAAAATATCAAGAATACTCATAAAATATGAATAAAATTAATAAGATATTAATAAATTTAATACTTTAAAAACAATAAAACATTAATAAACTAATAAACTATTAATTAGTTCAATTAAATATTAATAAAAGTACGAAAATATTACTATAATTAATAAAATATTAAGAACACTAATAAAATATTAATATAATATTATTGTAATTAATAAAATATTAATAAAGTTATTAAACTAATTTTAAATTATTTAACAAATTAAATAATCTATATTTTACAAATATAAGTGGATTTTGCAACCCACTTGCAAGTGGGATGTGAGGCCCACAAGATTTTGCAAATTGCCTTTCCAATTTGCAAGCTTGGCCAAACAAGGGAAATTGGAAAAGTTGCAAAAACTTTTACCACTTGCAATTTTGCAAGTGGAAACAAACAGCCTGAGTTTCATTGTCAATTGAATTATTGGGTCTGAGGGTCTTGATCTGTACGAAAACTTTGGTAATGAAACGAACACCCTTCGATTCTGGTTGTCCTGTAGCACGGTAAAAGGAAACATGTATGCATCATGTGGTGGAAGGTTAAGGTGTATAACATGAAATGTTTTGTTATCAATTGTTCAATTAAATAGTTGTCATTATTGGACTTTCTTTTATAGAAATTTCTTTCTAAAATAGTCCTTCAAATTTTTTTTCTCTCTAAACAATCATATCAGATATTTTAAATATGCAAACTCTTGGAGCTGTATCCTCATCATATATATACATATATATATATATATATATATATATATATATATATATATATATATATATATATATATATATAGCTATTTCTTTTAATAAATCGAGCAATCAGCTTCAATTATTCCTTTCTTTGTATGTATTTCTTGATTCTCATTGAATGAAATGTGTCAGCAAAACATCTCTTTTTGATTACAACTTGAAGCTGACAAATCAGACTTTATTCTGAAAATTGTTTGCCACATTTTGTTTCAGATCTACCTCCACATCAAGAAATTGGAATGCCGTCCCTTTCTCCAACCATGACTGAGGTATGAGCTGTTCGCGGAGGCTGCATCTTCTAAACAGTGTATCTTAAGTGATGTTTCCTGTTTGTATTGTCTGTAGGGGAACATTGCAAGGTGGCTGAAGAAGGAAGGGGATAAAGTTTCTACTGGGGAAGTACTGTGCGAAGTTGAAACTGTAGGATACTACTGTTATGACCTATTATATATTTTATTTTTCCTCAAACATCTACTGTTACTTTATTTGAATTTATGATGAAATCATTACATGTCTTGATTAGGATAAAGCTACTGTCGAAATGGAATGCATGGAAGAAGGGTATATTGCAAAGATAATTCATGGAGATGGGGCCCAAAACATTAAAGTTGGGGAGGTACCTATTCTATCAAAGCAATTGTGTTATCCATCAATATTTTTTCCTTAAATACTGGTTCCAATGTTAAATTCTTCATGTTTGTTATGTATTGTCTTTTAGAAGTTGGGGAGGTACCTGCTCTATCAATGCAAATGTGTTTGCCAGCCATACTTTTTCCTTAAATGCTTGTTCCAATGTTAAATTCTTCATGTTTGTTATGTATTGTCTTTTGGAATTTTTTTTTCATATGTATATATGTTTTATAATATTCCTTTCTTTAACATACTATGGAGTGATGGAGATTGTCCCATTTGATCTTTGGCTATCAGGGCTCTTGGGAGTGGTAGTGCACATAGGCCCAGGGGTGGGGATGGTAAACTGAAGTCAGTTTAGAGGGGGAAGTAAAAGATTTACCTTAACACACAACAGCACATCTAAAAGATACATTAAGCTATACAAAAGCAGTTTCTTTACCTATAGTAATAAATCTTGGGAGTTACCCCCCCAAATCTGGCCCGAAGTTAATGCAAATATATAACAACACTATTTATAAAAACATTCTTCCTGAAAGATAAGCATAATAATGATTTTAGTTTGATCTGAACAGTTATGTGAACTCACTTATTGGTTGTTTTTTATTATTTGGATTTAAAATTGAAAAGAAGTTATAATTTAATATAATTTTAAGGCTCTCCATTTTTTATATAAATACTCATTTTCTATCATTAACCATAATTATCACCTAATATTCCTGTTGATCTAGACAATTTAAATATAAAAAATTTGAAGATAACAGATGTTGGTTGGACAGTGAGAGGTAAGTACTTTCTATTTCCTTTTTCTTTTTCCTCTCTTATTTTCCTCCCTTCTCTTTCTTTTCCTCTTTTCTCACCGCATATCCCCCCCTTTTAGTCTTCTTCCTTCTCTGTCATTCTTCTCCCTCCTCCTCCTTCTCTTAACATTACTGTTAATCTGAACAGTTGTGTTATTCAGTCTGTTTCTACTGATTTATCCATGCTCTGATGTTTATAAAAATTGAGTCTATGACTTCGTGCAGAACCTATATGTGGTGCCATACCTTCCATTTCTTTTGTTTCTTCTCTCTGTGTTTTGTAGTTGTAACCCTTTTCCTTCTAAAGTAGTTGAATATGGCGAAAATTTCAAGATTCTATGATTATGAATAGTAGTCTATAAGGTTCCAAAAGGAAGCACAATATTCTTATGAGGTTAATTGCAGGCAAAGTATGTGCACATTTACCAGTTACATATATCCTTCTGGTCAACCTAGTATTGAATAAGACACCAAATTCAAAGAGAAGTACAAACACAACTAGATGTTTACATTTATGATACTTCTGTTAGAAGAATTCAGAGTCAGAATAATGAATTATTTTCACTACACAAGTGATGATAAAGCTTAAAGTTCTGGCCATGATTATATTATACCATTAAAAGAAAAGTGCCATGAAGGTTTTATAAATAAATTAGTGTAGAACTATTCCTTGAATCAGTGAATATTCAAATCATTATTATCTTTCAAAATTGGTAACTGAATTGGGGCAGCCTCATTGATGGCCCCCGACTCATATTTTGTGATTTAAAGCAAAAAGGCTTTTTTTAACACATGCATTTTCTAATCTAATCATTATTTATGTTATGTATTCAACTAGATAATTGCTATAATTGTTGAAGAAGAAGGCGATATTGGAAAATTTAAAGATTACAAAGCTTCGGCACCTACTGCATCTGATGCACCTGCTGAATCCAAGCCATCATCTGAGCCTAGCTCGCCTAAGAAGGTGGAACCAGAGCCTTCAAAAGCTCATGAGCCAAAGGTTTCAAGGCCTGAAGAAACTTCACAGGCAGGTGAACGCATTTTCGCTAGTCCCCTTGCAAGAAAGTTGGCAGAAGATAACAATGTGAGCAAATCAAGTTCTATAACACTGTTTTAATGTTTATTCTACAAATCTTTTTGTCTTTGAAGAATTTTTTTTTGCCTGTGCTGCTAGTTAAGACAATCGAATGATTTGTTCTGACCAGTCACTCAACCATGAACAACTTGACACATGACATCTAGTACCAAAAACATTTGCAAATAAACTCTCTCTCTCTCTCTCTCTCTCTCTCTCTCTCTCTCTCTCTCTCTCAAACAGGTGCCTCTTTCTAGCATAAAAGGTACTGGTCCTGATGGGCGCATTTTGAAAGCTGACGTTGAAGACTACTTAGGTATGATTTGTCGTCTAGTTTTTAAACATCTAAATTATGTGCTATTCCTATGGTATTTGTCATTTCATCCATTAGGATCAATAAAGTGAAGCTTACTAGTTCATGTATGGTCATCATCTGGAATAATACTCATTTACGTTTGCCTTAAACATCTGTATTCATGAAGTTTGATGCAAGTGAAAGAAACAATAGCACTTATATATAATCATGAAACTAACCTTGAAGACACTGATTCATGGCTTTTGAACATGTTTCTACCTCATCTCTTGAGAGCATATTTTGCCTTTGCTAACATGTTGGATATATACATCAATATAATTGTTTAGGGGGGTGGAAGGTTCTAAAGCACGATAATGTGCTCAATATAAGGACATGTACAGTTGTTTTGGTCGTATCCAGAACTAATATAATGGAGAAGTCTCCAAATATCTATTTTGGCTGTTGGGCGAACTGATTATACAAGCCATAGCTTATACATTGTTTTGAACAATTATTAATGATCCTTTTAGATTTTGGTTCAAATTTGTTGTCTAACCTAATATCAGAATTTTCTTTTTCCATAAATATAGGACCGACTATCAAAGTGCCTTGGAGTATATTACTCTCTCTCTCTCTCTCTCTCTCTCTGCGTGATTTTAAAGTAATAGAAGGAAAACTTTAAATGTGCATCAAATAAAAGCTACTCCAAAACTTTTAAGAGATATATAAGCTAATTTATGCCGTTTAGGTCTTTACTGCACTTACAAGCATGGAACATTAATATTTATCTAAACAGACCAAGTCATCAGTAACCTAAGTGGAGGCCTTAAATGTACATAACCAGAAAAGACTATTGTTTGAAAGACTAGATATTTGTCCTGAATTGGTTGGTCTATATTATGTGCTGGTCCCCCCCGCTGGAGGGTAAGTAAGAGGGTTGGGGGGGGGGGATTGGAGGGGCTGGCAAAAGTCTAAGCTTCATGTGATAGCATGAACTTCAATCATTAACCATTTTTAAAGGACATTTACAAACAGACTCATCCTTTAAGTCAGGCTTTGTTGCTGCTTTTCAAACCAGTGCTGACATGTTGACCTCTCTGTGTGTGTGTGTGTGTGTGTGTGTGTGTGTGTGTGTGTGGTGGCGGTGGTGGTTTAAGCTTAGGTTTTGTGGGGAGTCAGATTAGGTTCTTAGAGCTCTACACGCTGCCACCACTTCAGAGGCATACAACACATAACCTGGCTTTATTATCACATGCTTTTTAAACTGGCATTTAGAATTAAGCATGGAGGGCAGGAAGTTTAATCTTGATGTAGATAGTATATGAGCTTTGTCTGTTAGTCTACACAACGTACTGCAACCACTATAAGCTGGGCTTTTGTTTCATAATCTTTAACTGACACTTACATTTCAATTGGGAGAGTGGAAGTCAAGGAATATTAACATCATGTTGGTAGCATGAGACTTGGTTATAAACTTCATTTGATAGTCTACACAGCATATGCCACAGCTACAGTGAGCTGTGTTTTCTTTAGACCTTTTGTAAAATGAGAAAATCTAGGAGATAGATCCGTGTATTGGTTGCGAGAACTTCACCTGATATTCTTCAGAACATACTGTCAACAGTATAGAGGCACCTCAGCTTTTATTGCATACTTCTTAAGCTGACACCTACGCTTAACTGGTAGAACTGCTAGAGAGGAAGCTTAAGTTTCTTGTAGTAGCATGAGATTCAATCATTAGAACTTCACTTGATTGTCTACAGAACATACTGCTACCATTGCGGAGCGAAGCTGAGCTTTTGCTGCATACTTTCTACACTGACACTTGCATTTTTAACTGGCAGCAAGGCACAGAACTTAAGCTTCATGCTGATAGAATCATAGAAGTGAGATTGGTTATCAAATATTTAAACCGGTGCTTAGAATTTAATTAATACAGGAATTTCCACTAAGCTAGATACCGGTATATGGAAAATTCACTATTATGTTTTACATGCTTATTTTGCTCACCATTATATGTTTATCCTTTTTTGTGCAGACATCATGCGACGCATGCAATGCACATCTTTTTGATTCATGAAGCTTCACTAGTGTTTCTAAATATTTATGTTTTTACATATTATTAAACATAATCCTACATAACAATGATGGTTATTAGTTATTACATATCCTTTTACTTTCTCTTTACAGTTGTATTGATGTACTTACTGATATTACTTTGTCTTTCATTCCTAACTCTATTGTAGAAAGCCAGCTCCTGGTAGCAGGTAGTTGGTTTACATCTAATGGTTGCTTATTCTCTTTGATTGTCATATTTGTGCATAATGTAGCATCTGCTGCCAAGGGTCCGAAGGTAAAGGATGCGGCAGCAGCTCAAGCATTAAATTATGCAGACATGCCCATTTCCCAGATAAGAAAAGTAATCTTTATAGCAGTCCCATGTCAGTTCTACTCTATTTAAATTTTAAATGCGTGGTTACGAATTCTATGTGATCCTTGGTTGCAGGTTACTGCTTCACGCTTGCTGCTCTCTAAACAAACTATTCCACATTACTATTTAACAGTAGACACTCGTGTAGACAAACTTATGGAGTGAGTATCTACTAAAGTTTTTTGTTTCTATGTTTGGTTCCTTCGTTGTCTCTGTTCATTGTATATTAGAGAAGTCATTCATGTTGGTGGTAAAATGCAGGTTGAGAAGCCAACTTAATTCTTTACAAGAAGCCTCTGGCGGGAAACGGATTTCTGTTAATGATCTTGTGATAAAGGTATGCTGTCTTTCTGTGTAACTTTGTTGCTGCTATTATCTGGAAGGTACTACCTGGATGTTCCGATGCAGTTGCGTTTAAAAGGGTTTATGTTATCTGCTTGCTGAATGAATGTGACTTCTGCAGTACTTTCAGCGCTGAAGTAAATGTTATATTTGTGAACGTGAAATATTAGACATGTAATTTAAATTGAGGAAGCATATGACTGAACTTAAAATTGTCTTCCTTGCTCAGTTTATCATCATCATCTAGCAATTTTTCCAATGGAAATGGGTATGGCTATGATGCATGAGCTATGATGCATGATTCAAAGTTGAGAAACTCCACAAAAAGAATTTCCACATTTTTGTGATTCGTTGTCAACCTGACATTAACATCTTATGTCTTGATGTCAAATTTCAGTCTGAGGAAAGTATACCAATAAAGGGGATTCCATAAAACCTAGAAGGTCAATTTGCAGGTAGGGAGACCTGCCCCATTGTTCACGTAGTTTAAGCCCATGTTTTTTGGAAGCCCTCTAGAATCCTCTAGACCAAAAGGTTTAGATGATGAGGCAGTATGATAGAATTCATTCATCTTGAGGAACAATAACAATCAGAACGAAACCACAATCCCAATTCCTTCTCTCGTATTTGTTGTAAAAACTGACTCTATTAATGTGGTTTTATTAAGCGAAGCATGTGAAGATAGATGAAATGCTGCAGTAGAAGTATAGCTGGAGTAATAGGTGGGGGGCTTTCATCAAACTCTTATAATTGACCTGAACAATGATACAACAACAATAAAAACAATTCTTTTATACCAATATTTTGGGGTTGGCTACATGGATCCTGCAATCCTGTGTTGTTAGCTGCCACCTCCTCTGTTAGATTAATAATTACCACGTCTTTCTTCTTCACTGATTTAATCCGCATTCATTTTTGGTCTACTCCTACTCCTCGCTATTCCTTTGATTATGATACTTGGTCCTAACTGTTCACTCGTTGATCTCCATTGCAAACATCGAAATAATCTCAAATAGTTCTCTCAGCTTGTACAAATTGTATGTACCTCTAACTTCTCACATGTACATTAATTTCTTATCTTTCAGCATATTGCCACTCATTCATCCCAACATTCCCACGGGTAAAGTCATTTGGTTGACATTTTTTTTTCTCTTAACTGCCCAACACTTGGATCCGTGTAGCATTATGGCCTGTAGCCATTTTAATAATTTATTCCTTATGCTTCACATGTGGTATTCTAGAGACACGTATACTCTCCTTTAACAAGTAATGGAGGACAATAGTGAAGTGAAATTGAGATGTTGAATTGGAGACATGCATAGTACTGTTGTATGTGAATGTAATTACAAAACAAAAGAGGTCATAGGCATGTTTCTAATATCGATTGATTCCAATAATATATGCCAGCAGTACCGTATGGGGTTTTTTGGTACCTGACACCATATTGCCCCTATGATAATGGTCAATATCAGTTCGGTATTGCCGATATGGCTGATATTGATGGCTAATAGGGACAATATTGATACTAAAAACTAGTTAACGATACCGATACCGAGATTTCAAATTATGGTCACGGGAGGTTCAATGAATTTGACACTAGAGGGGAAAAATCCATAACCAATTGAGCTACTTTATAGGAAGATGCTCTGTGGGCAACTGGTGTTTATATGAATTGATGCATGGACAACATAAGCTTTGAAGGTTTTTATGGGAATACAATCTCAAGGATCTTATATTCACATGAAATAACACCTCATGCACAAATTAATAGTTATTGTTTATTTAGGCATTTGTGCTTCTCCTGCAGTTTAGATAAAGAAGAACAGAGCAGTCAATAAGATCAAACAAGGTTTCTTGTTCCTGGCAGTCTTGCAGCACGACCATGATTTTTTTTCAAATTTTGTTTGCCACCTCCAGTGCAAATTTTGTCAACTGGGAAAAATAAGATCGTATTGTATCCAGTACTCTAGTTGCTACTGAATGTGTTAAGTCATAATTGGGTTGTGGTTCAACTTCGGGTTAATCAGAAACCATATTCCACCAGTTTAGGTTAAAGCCATCATGCTTTTCCATTTTGTTTCTCAAGGGTTTGAGCAAACCTTCCTTCCTTGGACAGGTCAGTAAGTTCAATTACGGCTTTACTAACAGTGTAAATAATATTAGGTTTTCACAAGCAGCTCCACCTTTCTTTACGGTTGCGCAAAATCTACTCAGGGTTGTTCAACTGAAAAACTTAGCATGAGTTCTAATTTAAACATGGTTTATCTAATGATTTTTGTCCTATCTACTAGCTAGCAACTATTCAAGAAGAAAAACATTACTTTTTGTTTGAAACTAGTTTTATATGATCTGGGCTGCACAAAAGAGTTGTATATATGGTATCAAAGTCTTACAACATGTATTTTCATAAATCTCACTAAGGTGTCATACCTTTTATGTGAGCTATTATTCTTTAGTCTTTGTAAATAATTTTACTGTTTCACTCAAGACAATGAATGCCGGGCATGTTCTTATGCACAGTGAAGTAATTTTACTATGTCATCAGGTTGTCAATGTAGGGATATGTGTTAAATGCTCATACATTAGATACTTTAAGTGCCAAACAGAAACTAGACAAGGAATGGACATCTTTCCCCTCTCAGTCCAGAGTACGAGCACTGGAATATGTGGCATTCTAGACCTAGTCCCAATAAAAGTTTTAACTGTATATCAGTTTTCTTTCTGGTATTAATAAGAATTTATTCTGCATATTTGACATCCTAATGTTTAGAGCAAACTAATATTCATCAATTCATGGTTTGCCTCTTATGCAGAGTGAACTTGACCAGATTTATTTGTTTCTGCAAGTCTGAAGATCACTGACCATAAAAATGTGCTTGTTCTAACTTCTAACTTTTAACACCAGGCTGCTGCTTTGGCTCTTCGTAAAGTTCCAGCATGTAACAGTTCCTGGATGAATGATTTTATTCGCCAGTAAGTTTTTGGTGACTCTGCCTTGGTCCTTTGTGATACAATATAGTATTTCATCTTGACAAATGTTCTTTCTTTTTCTTAACCTCAACAGGTATAACAATGTGAATATTAATGTTGCTGTACAAACTGATAACGGATTGTTTGTTCCAGTTGTCAGGGTAACTAGTGGCATCACATTCTTTAACTTACTGTCTGTTGTTCTTCTCATTCGTTCATTCATCATGATCATCATCTTCTCTAAGCCATTTCCCACTAAAATGGGTTGGATGTGGGGCAGAACTCTATATTGAAGGATCTCTATTCATTTTATGTCCTGTCAACCTGACAGCAATGTTCCGAGTTGTATCTCATGTTCCTGTCCAAGGAAATTCTGGACAAGATGGGGACTCACCATAAAATTCAGCATGCTGACTGGCAGGTGGAAAAACCTGCTTCGTTGGTCATGCAGTTTAAGATATGTAAGCAAGGAACAACCCCTGTAATCTTCTAGAGTAGGAATGGGGAGAAGAAGGGTGGAGCGATAAACTTTGTCACAGCGAAATGCATTAATCTTGAGGCATGCATGAGCCAGAAATGAAATCAATTTCCATCTGTTGGTCTATTCCCATAATACAAGTGTTGCTGCAGGATGCAGATAAAAAGGGATTGTCTACAATTGCAGAAGAGGTGAAACATTTGGCTCAGAAGGCCAAGGACAATAGTCTGAAACCAGAAGATTATGAGGTAGGAGCAAAGAGTGTATTATTTTTTGTTTAGAGTTATTCAAAGTTGTCAATCGACTGACACAGGCATGCAGGGAGGCACATTTACTGTATCAAATCTGGGAGGTCCATTTGGAATCAAACAATTCTGCGCCATTATAAATCCTCCTCAATCTGGCATTCTTGCTGTGGGCTCTGGTAATGCTTCATCATTTAAATTTTGTGTTGATTTTTTTCTTTCATGCATGCAACACAGCTCTTGCAACCTTATATATCCTCCCGATGCCATGCATCTCTCTGTTATGGCACTTTCATTGCCAAGAGGTGCATAATATGATTTCTAGGCTTGTTGAAGCTAGATATTATATGCATGGAGTGACTGTAGCTGTGGTGAATTAGACTCTATTATTTTGGACGGGCATTTTGCCAGAAATCCTAGTCTTTGGGTTGCCCGGTGAATAAGACGTCTTTCACTGACGAGATGTTTTTTGGGTGCTGGAGCAGCTGAGAGGAGGGTTATTCCTGGTGCTGGTCCCGACCAATTTGATTTCGGCTCCTTCATGTCGGTCACATTGAGCTGTGATCACCGTGTTATTGATGGTAAGCGTCAAGCTCTCTTTACGATAAATTGATTGATTTCTTTTTCTGGAGTTGATAGTTATCATTCTTCTGTGATAACATCAGCCTGACATTCAAATTCGTGGTGTTCAGGTGCAATAGGTGCTGAGTGGTTGAAGGCATTCAAGGGCTACATCGAGAACCCAACATCCATGTTACTCTGAACAGCCGCGACATCCTAAATTTTTTTGTAGGATATATCAAATATGCCTCCGATGCTCTTTGATTGTTTTTGCTGGTGTATAATTTCATATGATGTTGATGAGGCCTTGATGAACCAAGAGTTGGAACCGAATACAAATAATACACGGCACTTTTCTGTGTGCACTTCGATGGAACTTGTTTCAATTCTCATCTCTGATTGTATCATTATTTTTATCAACCATGCAAATAATTTCCTGGTTGTCAATAAAATTGTGTAGTTGCTTTGTGAAATGTTGGAGCTCATGAAATTTACACAGCAAATTTTATGATTTTCTATATCAAGTTCAGTTTATTAGCTGATTTATTCCTAGTTTGCTGTCCTATTTTTTTAAGAACAAAAATGAACCTTTCAGATCCATCACAGGACACGAATATATCTATATGCAAAGATATCTGTATGTATAAAAATCGGATGCATATCGAACAAACATGTAATTTGTTTATGTGATGAACATTTCTTATTTGATCCAAGAGACTAAAATTAAATGTTGAAATCATTATTCTCACTAATCATTAATTATGTTAAGTAGCATGTGGTCGGTAATTGTATTTAATCACAGTACTAATTATTTTCGAGATAAATTTTAGTAAGATTGCCTTTTTTTTTTTTTATGAATTTAACTTTAAAAGGAGAAGATGTAATACGTAAGCAATGAAAAAAAAGTGGGAGAAGGAAAAGTTAATGCACAATTAAAAATCGTTTTACATGATTATATGAAGTTGTTTGTACAGATGTTTGTTTACCAGTAACCAGTGTAATGTATAATGAGAATTTACCATGAATCTGCATCTGACCAGAGACTATAAAATTCTTCCATTATAGATCCGTGGTATATCTGTTTGGAGTTTACAGTAGAAAACCTTGCATTTCTTGTAAGGTTTCCCATCACAAGTGATGGCCGATAAATTAGTTAAGAAAATTTTGTGAGCACAGACATGAATACCACACAATATCGATATTGTCAGGGTAAATCGATAATACTATATAGATGTCTCAAAACCCGATTCAATATTCCTAATATTTATCAGAATTGGCCAATATTTAAAACCATGACTGGCACCTAAAACTCCAACTACAGAATTTGCTGAGTAAGTTTTGGTAACATATGCCAAAAATATACGAAAAAGATGCTTTGCGCAGTCAGCAGTTTCTCGATGACAATGAGCCCCAAACAAAAGATGCCAATGCAATCCATTCATCAAGGGCACACAAGTAGTCTCGGTTAAGATTTGGCCCTTTATAAGACAGCATGGAGGCAAAGTTGGGCCATTTTTAGCATTCACATATTCAATTAGGGGATATTTGCAATCTTTTACTTAATTATGTAGGGGAATTGATATGTAATAAGTGGTTTAGTTAAATAGATCAGCTAAGTAGCTATAGAGGTCATAAATCCTAATAGATCCCATAAGGGAAAGAGATGCAGAATGTTGACCCAGCAGCCACAGTTCTTAATAAATCCTAATTCTAACATTATGAGCCTTAATTATATTCTATTGTCTACTGTTTATAATCTGTTTAGTCAATATGCTTTGAAATCCATCATAAACCCAACAAAACTTTCTTTTTTTTCTATGGGTGTGTGGGTGGTTTTCCAGAATAGCAATCTAATTTCTTCATAAACTTCCAAAATCGCATCCTTTGCTTGAGGCCAGAATTGAACCTGAAGTAATATTTTACACCAGATGGAGTCATAATTTGTTGAAAGGATGTCATAATATTTAACAGCAGACAGATATAATACTCAAAATGTATCAAGTGCATTCATGTCCTCTCAAGAAATTATACTTCTTTCTGTTTTAATCCACTTACTGCACTGAATAATCTGCTATCAATTCTTAAAGAAATGTCAAGCCTCTCGCTTAATAAGATAGCAGAAAACCTGTAAAGGCTTTTCCTCTCATTCATCAAAACCCCAAGAGAAGCATTCTAGCTGAGGATCACCTCAAACCACCAACCCACCAAAAACTTTAGGGGTAATATATGAGGATAGGACTTGGAAGTTAAACGAATGAAAATCCATTTGTGCAGAAAAAATACATGGTGGTGGGATTTGCATAATGAAGGCAAATAGAGATGAATCCTTCTTTTCTGAAACTTTATATATAGTACAAGACTCCTTTAATCCTCTAGCATACGAAAATAGTAACTTTATAATTGGGACGTAATTTAGGAATCGTGCACTACCTAAGACAAGAAATCCTCAAACCACTGGCAACCATTTGGGGGGGTTACTTTGGTTGTTTGGAAGCCAGCATATGCCAACCCCACCCACCCACCCACCCCGGCGGCTCTCTCTCAAATGATCACTTCTAACTTCAGAAGATGGCCTTCTCTTTCCTTCGCCTCCATTTTTCTCCGTCTTACCATTTCCTCTGAGAACATACATTCTGGCAGAGATAGTTTTTTAACCTGGCAATTTTTATAGTTTATATCCATTCCTCTAGCATGGTTCTTTTTGTATTTGTGTCATTGTGTGTGTGTGTGTGAGGAGGGGGTTTGGGGGATACAGAGGGAGGCATTGGGTGTCATTTGCGGAGGGAAACACTATTTTATCTTTGTTCCCAGGGAACCATTAAGCCACTGGCAACGATTTGGAGGGTACTTTGGTTATTTGGAAGCCGGCATATGGCCTTTTTTCCTCAAATGACTGCTTCTAACTTTAGAAGATGGCCTTCTCTTTCCTTCGCCTCCATTTTTCTCCATCTTACCATTTCCTCTAGGAACATACATTCTGGCGGAGATGGCTTTTTTAACTGGCAATCTTTATAGTTTATACCCATTCCTCTAGCATGGTTCTTTTTGTATTTGTGTCATTGGGGGTGTGCGTGAGTGTGGTTAGGTCAAAGATTCTTAATGTGATATAGAGGGAGGCATTGGGTGTCATTTGTAGAGGGAAAACACTATTTACCTTTGTTCCTAAGGAACCATTAAACCCACCCTTATATTGAACTAGTTTGCATGCCAATATCTTTGGGCTTGAAACATCCTACACTATTCGGCTATTGTAGATTGTTAAAGGTTAATCATTCCATTTTCACTAATGTTAGTACTAGGTCTTCTAGCATAATTGGAATGTGGTTTAGGAAATGTGCACTACCTAAGACGAGAAAGCCTCAAAACATTGGCAACCATTTGGATGGTAATTTGGTTACTTGGAAACCCTTCATGTGGCCTTTTTTCTCAAATGACCTCTTTAACTGCAAAAGATGGTTTTTCGTCCTCCATTTTGCTCTATCTTACCATCTCAAAATGAACATACATTGGCGGAGATGGCTTTTTTACCCGGCAATCTTTATAATTTATACTTAATACCCATTTTTCTAGCATAGTTCTTTTTGTGCATTTGGGTGTGTCTGTGTGGTCAGGTCAAAGATCTGGATGCGATACAAGAGAGGCATTGGGTGTCATTTGCAAACGGAAACACTATTTTACCTTTGGGCCTAGGGAACCATTAAAGTCTACCCTTGTATTGAATTATTTTGCATGCCAATACTGTAGGGTTTGGAACATCCTAGGCTATTGTAAATCATAAATGACTGTTCATACCACTTCCATTAAATGTTAGTACCATGCCTCCTACTGTCACCCTTCAGTCATTTCTGAAGCATTCTTAGCCCAAGAGTACCAACAGTTTGCTAAGATGGTTTTATTTGTATAAAGGATTCCCATTCCACACATATCAGAATTCTAGAAAGATCAACATCATCTGCCAATTATAGAACTTTATTTATATAAAAAAAGCTTCATTTGTTATAGTTTATTATTTATACTGAATTAATAAAACTCAACATGAATTAGAAAGACTTCAACAGCATCCTTCATTATAATTTATACATAAAATTTACCAAACAAAATCACCTCGTTTCAACATTTTGCATGAATCAAAAAGCCATCAATCTTAGATAACTAAAATGTAGCTTTCTTTAGTTACTTTTATACCCCAAAAAAAGGCAGCAGCCATTAATTTCTATGAACAATAATATTAGGTGCGCCACATATTCATCTCAAAGACCTCCACAAAACCTAGAAACAACCAAATTATAACCAAAAGAACCTAATAAATGCATGAATCCACTCAACCCCAATCAACAAATAAGCTCTGAATGATGATACGATAAATAGCAACACTTCTTTATCATCTAAACAAGAACCGCAAAAAGTCCCCAATCTTTTGATCACTATACAGGCCTTAACTGTAGAATTGGAATATCAGTGGCATTGGCAACCAATTGATTGGCTAGGTATTATCCAGTTTTCAGAACAGTTATATCCAAAAAACCTGGTTTTGTGTCAATAAAATCACTCCAGCCAAGCTCAGCAACTTGCACAAGAACATAGATAAATCTCAAAGACAACCAACTTATCAGGATGGTTCCAACTTCTTAGGGGAAACATCACAAAGTTCAAAAAGATTGGTCAAGAAGTTGGTACTGATAATTCCTTATGAGTTAGGAAACCTTTTGAATATTCAATTATACTCCTCAATTTAAGAACCTAACAGCTTCAATCCTAATAGTCTATTGGATGCATCCATGCCTATTTTATCTCAAATGTTCCATCAGCAATGTCACTGAATCAGTGCCTATTCCACTGGACATTCTACACTATTGACTACTTCACGACACGTCAGTGAACTGCGAGCTAAACAGAGATCACAACTTCATCACATCTCCTTGTTCTAGTGATCAAAAAATTGACTGCATTGGAGATACTAGATTGTACTCATAGATTCATTTCATCTGTAATCTGTCCTGGAGCTTCTGAATTTTGGTGTTACACAGGAAGAGACTCTTGCGGAATTGGGAAACAATGAACTGGTGGTAACAACAACATAACAAAGTTGACAAAGATGAATCTCTTCACCTAAAATACTAAGAGTTGTATTTTCCGAATAACTGGCCAGTGCATATCTTCCAGCACAAGTTAGCAAACAATGCTTGTCAACCCATTCCTATGCAATGTGGTTCACACTTGAACAATAGCACAATAATCCCCATGATTCAGTGAGAAACCAGGTTGAGGTCAGGTCAAAAGGGTCTAGTTCACAAGGCTGATGACCTCTGGTATTTAGTAGTTTGATGCAAAACTTCCTCAAAAGTCGATCACCACTTATTTCATTCAGAGAGAAAATCAAGTCTTTCCATAGTCATCAAGCCCCAATTCTATGGATCACTCATTGTAGCTCACTCAATTAAAATGCAAAAGCAAAGCAGATTAATTTTTATTGGCAACAATACTAACTGTGCCTCCTATATTCCCATCTATCTTCAAACCCCCACTAAAACCAACACCAAAGAAGAAAAGTAACAACCAATAGGCAATAGTAGCAATCAGTCAATTGCAAAAACAAAAAGAAGGTTGCATTTCCATAAATTCCAGTCAATTTCTAATCAACAGAAGAGAAAATAAGCCATTGCCATGAGATCTTTGATCCTAGCTAGATCCACAATCGTACAGATCTTATCTCATTACAGAAAAAAAGACAACAATTGATCGTTTTTCGGCAATAGAAATAGGGGAAAAAATAGACAAACAAGCATCAGTATCATCAAATTCCATTTATTTGTGAAAATCAATGGCAAAGGCAAGGCAAATGTTACCAACAAAAATTCAAATTTTCCCCCCTCTTACGGGATGTCCCAGGGCTTGGGCTCGGGGATCGCGACCACCATCCCCTCCAGCTCCTTGTCGAGCACGACCTGGCAGCCAAGCCTGGAGTGCTTGTTCAAGATCCGGTTCCTGGAGCTCCTCGTCAGCACGTACTTCTCGTCGTAGGACGCCGGTGGCAGCTTGTCCAGCCACTCCTGGGCGATGTGGACCTCGCACTCGCCAGAGCAAGCGTCGATGTCCTCAAGGCGGTGGGAGGCGGGGTCGATGAGGTTGACGTTGGTGAGGGCCTTGAGGAGGGTATGGCCCGAGAGGCCGATGATGGGGCGCTTGTTGCCGTCGAGGTCGACGGCGAAGAGGCGGACGATCCGGTCGGAGACCTTGGCGGAGTGGGAGGCCGAGGCGGCGGCGGCGGAGGTGGTGGTGGAGCGAGTGAGGAGGGGGGAGAGAGGAAGGCGGCGGAGGGCGGTGGAGAGCGCCATGGGATTTGGAATTTGGGTGGATTTTTTTTATTTTCTGGGAGCTTAATCCTAATTTCTAGGGCTGGTGGGGGTGATTTTGTAATAATGATGGAAGACAAGGGCATAGAGTGATCAAAGTTCTCAGGGGGATTTTGTAATATTGAAATGCAATTTTTGTATGGATATTGGACCTACATAAAAAATCTTCTTTGACTAATTGATTTTCCATTTATCTTTTTTCCCTTTCATTTTTTCTTTTTTTTGTGTAATTTTTCAAAAAAAACTTTTCCTAAAAATAATTTCAAAAGTAGACCTCCCCCAAAAATAATTCTGAGAATAGAGTTCTGAGATGCCACATCAGCCTAGCTGTTAGCGTGACACTAACACTGATAGGGAGTAGTTTTTGATTAAACCGGAGTTGCCAAGTTCGACCAAATCAATTTTTTTGGACTGTATTCACTCGATTATATTATTTTTTTTGAGTTTTGGGCTTACTCCGGGTTGCCAACCAGCCAAGCCAAAGTTATTTTTTTTTTTAATGATGAGTTGCCTGTAAGTCAATTTGTTTTTTTTTTTTTTTTTCCTTGACCAGGGTTGTCAACTCCGGTCAAGTCTTGTTGACGTGATTCACTTGATCTCGTGCATGCATGAGGTCCCTTGAAAATTGGGTCGTTGCTTTTCAAACATTAAAAAAATTGAAAAATGGTTCGATCGGGATTGGCAACCTCAAAAAAAATCAAAAAAATATATATCATGCGACCGAGTTGACAACTCCGATCGAGCGTATACAGCCCAATAAAAGATTATTTGGCCAGGACTGGCCACCCCAGCTAAACTAAAAACCACCCCACACCAACCGTAACGCCACGCTGGCGGGCCAAGCTAACGTGACATGTCAGATGTTTATTCTTGAAAATATTTTTGTGGTAAGTCTAGAAAAAAATTTTTTTTTTTTTTTTTTTTTTTGAAAATTGCTTTTTTTCCTTGTTTGCCAAGAGTTGACTTGATGACTTTAATATTCCTTATTTTTTTATATAATACCTCACTTTGTCTAAATTTTCTCCAATCAATTGAAAGGCTACGAGCCTACAAAGGCTTATGTAAACAGATTTCATAATTGAAAAGGTGAATTCCTAGTAATTTATCCTCATACCAATTTGTCTGAGGATTTCTTTGTATAATCTTAAGAAATTATCTAAGTAGCGCAATTAGGTATATAACACAAAAAATAACAAAAAGAATTGTGTAAACCACTACATTTAAGCGTCTGTTTGGTTGTCGTAACTGGCCGTAATTCGTAGTTGTAATTGGTAAAGTCTTTTACAATTGTAAATGAGTTACATGTATGTAAATTTTACGGTGTTTGGTTGTTGGTAATATAAAATTGTAAAGTGGGAAAGTGTATTGTACTTTACGGTGTTTGGTTGTCGTAATGTATAAGTCGTAAGTGAAAAAGTTGACCACAAAATTAACTATTGGTGATTTTAAAAGTTTTAATACTGCAAATAAATATTAAAAAAAGTTAAATATTAAAAAAATTTAATATTAATATAAAAAATAATACAAATTTGTATGACCACAAAATTAACTGTAACTGAGCTGTAAGTGAGTGGTAACTGGGTTGCAAGTGAGTGTTAGTTGAGTTATGTAAGTCTATTACGAATTACGGTCCAAACAAACGCCGTAGTTGTAACTGGGTAGTAAATCATTTACGAATTACGGAGTTTTACGCGAAACAAACGGTCCCCCTTGAAGAAAGAAGCAAAAAAAATATTTGTTGCTCTGTGTCCTTTGATCTCACTTGTTTCTCGCAGTGTAAACGTGCCGAACTCGAGCAAGTTGGCTCAGCTCGAGTTCGACTCGTTTATATTTGAAGTTTCAGTAGAATGCTCGAGTTCTGCTCGATTTGAATTTCGAATGTTTGAGTTCAGCTCGTAAAAGCTCGAAAATTTAAAACAATCAAAATCAGACCAGTTGGTTTACTATTGTGAATTTATTTCAACTTGATGCTTATTGGTAAGAATATTATCTTCATTCTTATTTAAAAAAATATATATAAACTTAAAAGAATTGAAAGAGTGTTCTTAAAATAAATTGAAGAATAATTACATACTTTTAAGTATCATAATCCTATTCATAATTGATACATGTTCATAATTATGTTTGCTATTGACACATACATGTGTACGTGTTCATAATTACGTTTGTGATAGATACATGTACACCTCGATAAGTAAAATTTTAAATAAATTCTCAGACTTGTTAACTGTATGGATGTTTGACACCCTTGTTTTCTGTCCTTTGCAAGGGGTAATGCTTTGAGTACAGCAGTGTATATTATGAAAGTTGTTTACATGCATTGTTGCTGGAAAAATTTGTTACTGAGGAGGACACAAGACATATTTCGAGCATTCATTTAGCTCTCAGCATTTGCAATTGCGTTCAGAATCTCAATTTTTATTCTTGTTTTTGTGGTAACAGCTAGTGTTTGCATGCTTGTTTGTATTTGATTGTAGTTAGTTGGAAGTTGAAGAGCTTGAGCTTGTTTTACATAGAAATGGTAACTGTCAACTGTATGCCTCGGAATTTTGGGGGAACTTGGTTTCTTTGTTTTCCATTTTCCTCTCTGTTTCGCTAGTAAGGAATGCAGCATCATTGACGCTGTATAGAAAGGGGAATTTGATCAACTGAAAGTTCACTTCGACTGCTCTACGTACAACAACTCAAAACCCAAACTCAAACCCAGAAACTCTTTGAACAGGAAATGTGTGCTCTGTACTGGGTTGAGTTCTTCATGTTGGGTATCTGGTGCAATTTAATAAACACCTTTTCAAGTTGAAAACACAAGAATGCACACTGTGATTTTATTAACGCAACAACTCGAGTTTGGAGCACACGCGAGCAGTTCAGCCATGCCTGAAGAAACATTGTGAAGATGTGGGCAATAGAATTGCTGAAGCAATAATTCCCTTTTTAATGTGTTCTTTTTTTTCTTCTTCTTTTTTTCTTCTTCTTACTGTGAGAACTTCTTTCTCTTTATATATAAACCTCTGGTTTTATTCAAGAGAAAATAGAGAAAGAAGTGGTGAAGGCAAAATGGAAAAGGGATGAGAGAGAGAGAGAGAGAGAGAGAGAGAGAGAGAGAGAGAAGTTTAGCGTAGATTCCCACAACTTTGATTTCATACTGTCAGTCTCACCTGAAAGTATTTCAAGTTCCCAACACAATTAAGGGATCTCGGGTCGGCAGCTCAAATTCCTTTGTTTTCTTATGAAGTATATTTTAATCATAATTTGTATTAAATCTATAATCTGATCTTTAATCAAAATTGATCCATCCGTCTTTTGAGAGAGAGAGAGAGAGAGAGAGAGAGAGAGAGTCGGTCACTGCCATCTCTCCTTCTTCCATCTCTCTCCCCTCCTCCACCTCCTTCCAGCAAAATCAAAGCCCTCTTCTCACCTTCTTCTGTCTCCTCTCCCCCTTTATTCTTCATTCTCCACTCTATTCTTTGTTACTCTGCTGGTCAGTTTCTACCGTCGACAGAGTAGTATAAGAGTTTAAGATGTCCCATGACCCAACTAACAAAATCATTAAACCCTAATCAGGTCGGATCTTGACATGTTAGATCCGACCCGACTCGACCTGACCCGAACGGCCCCTACCCTTCTGAACTGATCGCTAATGTGCTAGTTTTGCTGCAAGTCTTTTCTAGGGATGCGAAGTGAGGCGGGTCGGGCCCGTCCTGGGCCTTGTAGGTGAGATCGGGCCCGGCCAAGCCCGGACCCGCCCCCAAAATCCGCGCGGCCCGACCTAGGCCTGGTCCCCCTAACGGGGACTTGGGCATAGGGGTGGCAATTGGGTCGGGTCGACCCGACCCGACCCGATTACTGCTCGACCCATATAATAATCGGGTCGGGTCGACCCGACCCGATTATTATAGGGTCAAAATTTCAGACCCAGACCCGACCCATTGTTAGTCGGGTCGACCCGACCCGACCTATTTGACCCGATTATTAAATTTTAAATACAATTTCTTTACACTTTATTACCAAATTGTTGGGTGGTATAGTTAGTCATCACACTAAACTCTACACACTAGAGGCCACGGGTTCAAAATGGTCTTACGCATATTTTTTGACAATTTGATTTAGGCGAAGAGGAGGAGGCGGGGGCGGCAGAGGAGAAGATCAAGGAGAGGAGGCCGAGGAGGAGAGAGAATTATCGGGTCTGGCGGGTCAAGCGGTCTGGGGGGTTCGGGTCGACCCGACCCATTTAATAATCGGGTCAGATGGGTCGACCCGATTACGACCCAAACCCGATTAGCCCAAACCCAGACCGCTAACTTCGGGTCGGGTCGGGTCGGGTCGGGTCTGGCGGGTCGCGACCCGTCTGCCACCCCTACTTGGGCATAGCCCGGAGACCCTGCTGGGTCGGGCCAGAACGAGTCGGCCCGGGTTTTTAAAAACCTTTAAAAATAGAATTAAAATTTAAAAATAAAAAAATTCTATAAATTCTTTTAAAATTCACACATTTTTTGACAAAATTGATACAAGTTATACAATGCAAATGTAATTTTTTCTTAATAATCTAATAGATTGGATAAATTGATACAAATACAAATGAATAATATAGATAAAAATTAATTACAAATGTAGTACGGATATTGAAATTGAAGTTTAAATTGATACAATATAATACAAAAAACTTCATTTGTTCACTCATTTTCTGGAGAGTCTTCAATGATTTCATCTACTATATTATTTTGGCTTTTCGTCTCCGCATCGAGTCAATCCTTATCGCATATGCTCATCTCGATGGCTTCTGACGCTAGGCGGTTTCTCATATCGGTCAGCACTCGTTCAGCTGTACTAAAAGCAGATTCTGAAGCTACAGTAGAGAGAGGAAGGGTTAGCAAATCACGCGCCATGATGTAAAACACATGATATGTTAATTCATATGATTTTCATCAGGCCAAAATATCAAAATATTCAAATCTTGATTCTGCATCAATCTTAGGAGCTATAGCACGAGTAGAATAATAATGAAGCTCATCCAATGAGTCTGAGTTTCTTGATCGTTGGATGTAGATAATAAACCAAATAATAAAGAAGGCTTAGATGAAGACGCAGGTTGGGATGATTGTTTATTTTCAAATTGAGAATCATAAAAATCATATATATTATTTATAGAATGGTCAGTATCATTCCATACTAAGGAACAATCAGGATAATTCATTTTTTCATAAAATTTTTTCAAGTAAATATTTATATGGTTCAAATTTAATTCGAGGATCCATAATAGTAGCAAAATAAAATATAGTAGGAAAATCTTTAAATACTTATTGAATTTTTCTTTCACAGAATGAACAATAACTTGAAGCAAAAAATCATCTCGATATGTAAAAAAACTGTTCAGTAATTTTAGTTAATTCATAAAATATTAAATTAGTTGTTGGATAACAAACCTCAGAAAATAATCTTGTTACTCTTTCAAATTTACTTAGAAATTCACAAATTATTTCAATAATTTTTCATTCATCACAGGAAATAAATAATCTAGCAATTTCGTGGAAATAAAGATATCTATTATTGCTAGCATTATCAACTGAAATAGAATTTTTTTTTAGATTCAAGTCTAAATTCTCTAATAACTTTCAAAATAATTTGACCGAGATTAGAACCATTAGGAGGGAAAAAAATTCTTAAAACCAATAATTCTTTTGTTTCAAAATAGTTTGACTGTGATTAGAATTCTAACTCTTGGGTGTCAGGCCCAAGCACGGGTGCGGTCCGGCCTGTCCTGGCCGGGCCGGGCCACTGTCCATGGTTTCCAAACCCGGGCACGTCCCGGGTTTGGGGGCGGGCCGGGCTGGGACATGGCCCAGGCCAACCCGGCCCGGATCCATGCGGGTTCCGTTCCCGGGCCGGGCCGGGCCGTTGGAACCCGACTCTTTTCTCCGTCATCTGGAATCGTTCAAAACAAAAGACTCTCTCTCTCTCTCGCTGAAGTCTGAAGAGAGATTGAAGGAATCGAGCGAGCAATAATGCTGATGCCAAGATGGGAAATTTTGCCATCTCTCCTCCTCTTGCTGCTACTCTCCTCAATCTCTCTTAGCTTGTCGGAATCCAGCGACAGCAACAAGAGGAGGAGGAGTGTGATCGACGTGGCAGGCGGGCCTCACTCCGTGGTCTGGGTGGTCCAGCTCTCGGATCTCCACTTCAGCGTCTTCCACCCCGAGAGAGCTCTGGATTTCAAGAGGTTGGTGACCCCCGCGCTCGCCATAGACCAACCCTTCTCTCGTGCTCATCACCGGCGATCTCACTGGTATGTAATCATTTATGCTCTCCTTATATATTACGTTTATATCATTAGTGCTATTGGTTTTGCCCAAGTTTGGAGTCTGATGATGGATTTGGTTGTTTGTGCTGAAATTGTAGATGGGTATTGGGTTATTTTATAAGCGGAACTGAATACGGAGTTGTCCGAGATGATTCATTCAGTAATAGGTGGCCCTTTTAATGTTCTTTTTTGTGAATTATATATAAATAAAAATTGTTATGATTCTTCTGTGGTTTTTGACGCTGCATTTTGACGCTGCCTGTCGAGTGTGGATGAATTTTGGGAAAGTTTCTCCATTTTATACTAGAATACCGCCCGTGGTGGGAAACCGACCGGCGGCAAAGAAGATGGGGGAGGAGAAGAGGAGGAAGAAGGAGAGGGAGGGGAGAGAAGGGGAGGGAGGAGGAGAGGAGGAAGAAGGGGGGGGGAGAGGAGGAAGAAAGGAGTGGAGAGGGCGGTGGTGGAAGGAGGGGGAGGAGAAGATGAGGAAGAAGGGGGAGGGGAGAGAGAAAGGACAGCGGCGGCGATAGAGAAGGAGAGAGGCGCTGGTCTCTCTCCTCCTATGGCGAATGAAAATAGGCAGACGGAGGACGGAAAAATTTTATATAAGAGTCACGGGAGAAAATGTCAGTTTTGGCTAGTTTGAAATTACAAGGGAGCTGAGTTGGGTGTGGCTCAATTAATTGACTTCTTTCATTCTCAGCAAGTAAATCTCAATGGATCTTTGCTTTAGTCTTTGTGGAAATTGCAAGGCATTCCTTCCTCTGATCCAGAGTTACCTCAGGTTTGAGACTCTGATACCAACAACAACGAGAACAACAAAGTCGTCAGTGCAAAATTTTGGGGTCAACTACTACATGAATCATTCAACTCTGTGAACGGATCTCCTTATTTACAGGAATCATTATCATATCCATCTTAATTGCTTTCCTTAAAAAAATCTTGTTTAATTTGCCTCCATCGAAGTTCGTTGAGACTCTGATACAAATGGAAGGTAATCTATGATTAGGAACTGAAGAGTGCTGGGACATTTTTCTGATTTACTAACTTGGAAAGGGATTTTTGCATTTTGGATCGTTCCTTGTGTGGTTTCCAATAAAGGGAAGCGGGAAATGCTAATATTGACGCTGGAGTTACCCAAAGCCTTCAGGATAAGCGGTTGTTCTGGTTAAGCCTCATCACCCTGGGACTGGGAGCAGGGTTCTAAGCAGAATAGAAATTAAGTACTGAATATGGTTAATCCCTGAATTAAAATATTCTTCCCCACTCTTCGAAAAAGAAAGGAAACTGTTACGTTGTATGTTAAGTTGGGTTCTTCATGTTTGCAGGAGAGATGAAACAACTTGTGTTTACGGTGCAATTTATTAAACACCTTTTCGGGGCTCCCACCCTCAGCCTTTCTACTATCACTTTCCATATTCCTTATTTCTTATCCAGAACATTTTATTTACTGTCTTGTTTGATTTAGTTATCCCCAGGTGATTGATTTAACATTATTAATATTTTTACCTGAAATTCTTGATGTCATGCAGTCTCATTTGATGAAGACTTCAGCTGTCTAGTCTCTTGATAAGTTCTTAACCCTTCAATGAGTGCATCATGAATTGTTTATTGGATAATATGCAATGTATTGGTTGGTATGCAACCTGGGACAATAGTCACAAACTCGCATCACCTGATAGTTTCCTGGCTAGTCGTCCTCTACTGCTCTTCCTACTTTTTTCAACTTATTATGCCCCAGAATCTCTTTCCTTTCATCTGAATGCTTCTAAGAATACGTCTTCCTCCCAGAGGAGAGCAAGATCTAAAAATTTCCTATTATAGCTTGAGTGTCATTTTTTTTCTTTCATTCTTGTGATTCAGAGGGCTTGGTTTGAGTACTTCATTGGTGATCCATTCATGGTTCTCTATGAAAAGCTCCACTATTAGTAAATGATCTGAACAAGCTCCAAATCTGGAATCTTGCTCACGATGTATCTATCTGGTGTTACACTAAGGCCTGAATGCTGATAGCGACCCAAATTTAAATGCATTGGGACTCCTTTGTTGCTGCTGAAATTTCCCTTTATGGTCCCGATGTTAGCAGTTCATGCTAAGATAGAATTATTGATTCCCATGGCTTTTTGATGGCAGTGGTGATACATGTTTTTTATCCAGCAGTCAAAAAGAGGATTGCAACCACTCAGGCTTCTTCTTTTAGACACTAATGTGAAGCTTGTACATCTCCAATGTTCTAGAGCCATTGTTGTTCCTCTAGCTGAATCTGACTAGCAGATTCTACTGATATTTGTCGGGGGTCCAAGGTTTGAGTAGCGTTGTCTTCAACTTCTTATTCAACTGATCACCGTGCTGAGATCTTTGAGTTCACAGAGCTGATATCAGGGAAACCATTTTGGGGACCTGACATCTTTAGCATGTGGTTTTTCTAGGTTTGTCCGGTTTCTCACTTCTTCTTTGAGGATGCTAAAGCTACAAGGGCTGTTAGTACAAGTCCTGCGCCTATAATTCAAAAGACTGTTACTGCTTAGGCTCGTCTCTTTCTGCAATATGAGTTGATCACCCATTACATGTTAAAAGACTTAAAATTTGGTCACCTGTTCAGTAGTTTTCAAGGTATCTTCTTCTAAAGTCAACATATTGGAGATATACTTGTATAGTTGTATTCCATGAGAACTAAGGTATTTCTCCTGTGTTTTTGCTCCCTCTTCATATATGAGAGAATCACTGAGGCTTTTGCTTATACGAGCAAATATCAATTGGGAGTACTTTGTTCCACTGCTATTTCATTCATAATATTTTGAAATTTTCTTTTGTCAGTGTCTCATGTTGCATCGTACCTGTAAGCGTGTCCGCGTTTGGAATTGGTTAGAGAAGCCTTCCTAAAACCTGCTTGGGTCTATGTCGCTTGGGTCTATGTCGCTTGGGTTCATTGAATGAATGTATCCTTCAGCCATCAACTGCTTGATAAACTGCATGGAAGCTCTCTGCTTGGGGAAAAAACTGCTCTAATTGGTGACTACTTTGCACACAAAATTGTTCTTTTTGGTTCTTCATGGCTTCTTGTTCTTTGTACTTAAATCTTGTGAAGAACTGAAGAAATTTCCTGCAAGATGTTTTGGCAGTGGCTCCCTGGTAAATGGAAGCTGATTCTCCTATGATACGATTTTCTTTGTATGTGGTTCTTTCTGACAAGCTCCATTTGTCTTCCATGTCCGCTCATAACATGTGGCCCGAGTATCATCTGCATGAAATGGGTCCACCATTATTACATAAAATCTTTTTCATTTGTGAGGTCAATCAAGTTCTTGAGCATTTTAGGAGATAGAGTTCTATATCCAAAATAGATGGTTGCACCATCTTCATATTGGACCCTTGGTACCCGAGATCAGAACTGTGGACTTTTCAGATTGTGACTCTTATGATCATGCTTGGAATATATGGCAGCAGCAAGGTATCCTCCTTACTGGATGATAGTCATTCCCATGTACTATTGTGAAGGCTACTTTGGACCTCGGCTGCAAACCAATCAAGTTATGGTTGCCATCGATCTCTATTCCTTAAGAGAGTATGCAGAAGCTTCAGCTCTAGTGGCATTTTTCTCTGTAGTTTCTGCAAAAAGCTTCCCATTACTCTCTGTCCTTCAGAATGTGTCTTGGTTGATTTTCTCTTCCACCACTCACCAGGAAGTTTCAGGCAGCCATTTAAGAAAGTGAAGACAGTGGAATAACTTGGCCACCTGAAGCGTTATCTTTCTTTATCTTTTTATTACAGTTTCAATTCATAGGACCACCCTCCTCTTATTATTATGCTGTTTGCTATGGCAAATGGGTGATAAACCAACACATCCATAGATATGGGCTCCACTTTTTCCACAAGTGTCATTGAACTTTTTCTAACACATTTGGAATGAACAGAACAGCAGGGTTTTAGAAATCATTGCTGTTAAGAAGAGTTCAAGGAGTTAGGTCCCATTCTCCTCTAGGTTCATAATGAGAGGTCATGCCTCATGCCTTTGGTACTTCTTTCCCCCATGAGCTGTACACATGTGACTGCTGTTGGAGTCGCTTTTTTGGCTTTGCCTCTCTGCCTCAAGCTGTTTAGGTTGTGATTTGCATTGATTGTGATTCTTTGCATCTTGCAATGTTGTTTGCAATTAAACTGGGTTAGAATACTGCTAACTGCACTATCTATATGGTGCTACTTCGAAACTACTATGAGTCTGAAATGTGGGACCTTAAAGTAATTCACATTGTGAGCTTCACGTGTATGTTTCCTGTAGTAAGAGATAATACTGCATTTGTATTACAATAAGCATCTTCCACTGGGTTAAGGCATCCTTGTTGTAAGAAAATAAATTAACGGTGTCTAAATCAGCATTGGTTAAAAGCACACAATACAAAGACTTCATGATTGAAGTCGTGCCCATGTAGGACATACCGATACCCCAGTCGGACATTGAAACTTCCTCACACACTTCTCAAACATATCCTCAACTATATGTTATGTATTTTTAATTTTTATTACTTTTCGTACATTTCTTAGACACATGTCTTACATTTCTCGTAAATTTCTTTATTTCACGTTGTACTTTTGAGATGTTCATTTATTTATTTATGTTCATTTCTTTAGTGAACAAATACTGTCATAGTATTGATTAATAAAACTATGATAAATTTAAATATGTTCACATCTAAGAAGTGAGATATATGAGCCATTTTGCAGAGAGTTGAAAATACAAAGCTTATTCTTTTTGTGAAGTTATTACAAAGTATGATAGGTAAAATTTTAGCATAAATGTAGTTGTTGCATGTTATTATATTGTTAGAAACATGTATCTAGACTTTTGGATGCAATCACATGCATGCACTCCTTTTATTCCCCCCCCCCCCCCCCCCCCCCCCCCCCCGGTTAATTCTATTCTAGTGTCACATCACTGTTTCTCACTTTTTTAGGCCCCCCCCCCCCCCCCCCCCCCCCCCCCCCGGTTAATTCTATTCTAGTGTCACATCACTGTTTCTCACTTTTTAGGGAATAGATTTGTTGCATGACTATGTCTATATCCTGAGTTCATGTCCATGCCTCTTAACTTGAAACCATTATATTTATTTTTGTATTTCATTTGTTGGAATTTTGCTCGGTCATATTGTGTGCATTGGAAATCAAGAATTCAATGGGACCAGATATGTTATTCTTGTTTTTCTTCCCCTTAATTTAGTATAATATGGGGGAAAAAAACTTGCTTCATTTACCTCAATCAACCCCAGCAAGCATCAAAGAAAGGGAAAATAAAAAAGAGAAAAATTCAACATTCCAAGTTTTGAACCAAGTTTGTGGATTGAGTCTCAGCATTCATTTACCCTGGCACACCATATGAGATGGTTTGGGTTCTTGTTTGAGATAGGAAAAAGTCCAATTTGAATACTGATTTTTTCTTTTTTATTAAAATTCTTTGTTAACTAACTTACAGATGGAAAAAGCAAAGATCTGTTAACCATGAAGCAAGAGGAGGCAGAGTGGATAGAGTACCAAAATGTGATGCAAGATGTCATTCAGCAGAGTGGACTACACGAGGACATTTTCTATGATCTTAGAGGGAACCATGATTGTTTTGGTGTACCAGAAGTCGGTGGTGAATATGATTTCTATCAAAAGTACAGCATGAACTCAAGGCTGAAGCAGCATAAGAATATCCAGAGTGTCACTTCACAGGTTAGTGGATCTAACTATATTATTACGGGCGTGGAAAACTGGCATGCATCTGCTTTCCTGAATTTGGGCACCAGGATTCAGCAAGTTGTTCCTGCACACCTGATTCCTTAATTTCTAATGAACTTTTATTGGAAACTATTGAAAATATGTGATCTTGACATAATGAAATATATATTATTTTGCATACTGGTGAGTGAATAATCAACCAGTAATCTGAAACAAATCCAATATCCAGCTAATCTTGGGAGGGAATTGTGTTGCCTACAGGCATATTCACATTCACCTATTTACTCTTTCACATCAATCTTGTTGGACATTCAGAGCTTCAAGTCTTATGTTGTAATATTTGTTGCAGAAGTAACGTAGCAGAACTAAATACATGGAAAAGACTTAAAATAAATTGAAGTCATTTGTTTCATACTTCATTTTGTCTACTTTCACTGGCAAAATTTTCACCACGAGGATAATGTGGCTCAAATTCTCCTTATTTTTAGTTCCGCCATTATTTTTCAATGACCAGATAACTGAAAACAAAATCTTTGACTACTCACTCTCTTTTCTCTTGGTTCCAAATGTACCCAAACACCCCTTTAATCTAATTTTCGAGTTAGTATATTCTTCCATATTCCTATTTCTAGAATGCTGCTGATGGTTAGGTAAAATTTTTAAATGCAGAACAGTGGATGGAAGCATGTTTTCGTTGGTTTTGATAGCACAATGGAAATCGGTTTGCGTGGCCCAACAGATCTGTTTGGACATCCAACTGACAAGTTGCTTGCAGATTTAGATGCGGAACTGTCACAATGGGATGCTGAAGCCCCGAAGTCATCAGTAACAAAAATATCATTTGGGCACTTCCCTCTCATTTTCAGCATCAATAGATACAGGAAAAGTCTGAAAGATGTCTTTCTTAAGCATTCCATATCAACCTACCTTTGTGAGCATCTCCATGCAAGGTTTGGGAAGAATCTAAAGCGCTTCCATACCCCTCAATCAGGAAAGTATTATCAGTTTAAAATTCATGAAGGAACACTGACTGATGCTGGTAAAGAGAATTGCTCTTTAAAGGCTAAATCTGCCAATGAATTTTGGGAGTGGGAGATGGGTGATTGGAGAAGGACTAGAGCTATGAGAATAGTTTCCATTGATTCGGGTCATGTGTCATTCTTAGATACTGATTTCCAATTTGGCTCCAGGGATATGATTATATTGCCTACTTTTCCTCTGGACTCTCGATTTTTGCAAAGGACTTCATATTGGCGTGATTACAAGTGTCAAACTATGAGAACCTCATCTTATGAAACCATAAGAGCTCTCATTTTCTCAAAAAAGTCGGTTACATCTGTTTTGGTAAAAACATATGATTCTACATCCGAAAGTCTTAGTTTGGTATTAGATTCATCAGTGGTGAAGCTTGAAGGAAATGAAACCAGGGGTGATATGTACGTTGCCCCATGGAATTGGCGGGCATTTGCAGACTCATCTCCAGGTCGGTATTGGCTGCAAATAGAAGCAACTGACATTTCAGGAAGTACAACCTATAGCCAATCAAGGCCACTCTCTATTAATGGGCTTCCTTATAGAGTTAATTGGAGATTGAAGGAGTTTTTTGTCATGGGCTGTCAGTGGGCACCCATGTATAAGCCTATTTTGTGGATGGTCCTTGCACTTCTCATCTCGTTGCTTCTTATTCCCCGAGTTCTTCTCATGTTTTCTAAGCAATTCTACATATACAAGAAAATTAATCCTAGCTTCGGTGGAAGGAGTCCGAGGGAATGTATGGTTGATGGTGCATTTTGGGTTTTAATGGAGCTTTCTAGGATGACAATAATATGGACAGGAATTCTTTTATATTTATTCCATCTTATGTTCTTCCCTTGGGTTAACGGGCACATTTATACTGAAGGCAGCAAGATGACATATATGAACCACAGAGGTTGGGCTGTTAAAAGTTTCAGTAACGGCAATAAATATTGGTACATCGGAGTTCCTGATGTCATGGTAATTGTTATTCCCCACCTTTGTTTTGTTGTTCTGCCCACAACTTTAGTTGTTGCCGCCATGGCTGCAGAAAGAACAGCATATCGGACACACTTCCTCTGCTGTCAGGGAAGCAAGAAGATGATCATTCTAAAGAGCGCAGGAGACATGCTAGACATAAAAGCTTTTGCAATGCATTTTTCTTCTCTAGCTGGCGTTGGATGAGAAAACTTCTGCTCTTGATTTGTCTGGCAATTTTGTGGAAACACTGCAAGGTAAGCATTGAGTCTTTGTACAATTTGTGCACTTTTCTTTTACTGTCTCCTGCGAAGATAATTTTATTTCTGTGGTAGAACAAGTTGCACCAAGTGGTCATAAAGTGAATGAATCTCACTATCAAGTGAATTCTGTAGGATATTTCCGGAATTATAACATGCAACAAATATAGATTCTTGAATTTAATAATTACTTGTCCTAAGCATGCAACTAAAATAAAGAATTAAAAAAAAAACAAAAAAGCTGGCCTGGGGTGACAGTCGTGCCAAAGCACTGCCCTAGAAGATAGATGGCCGGTCCCTCGTCCGGACCTTAGAATAGCCTTCCCTCCTAGCGGTAAAAGCTCCCCGGTAGATCACCAGCACCCAGCCCCGGACGAAGAGCTAGGCCTCTGCTCAGATGGAAATGCGCTGCCCGTATGTAATAAAATTCGCCGGAGAAATCACCAAAAACCGAACAGATTTTGTAAGGAAGAATTTTGAGGAGGGAGAAGGAGATTGTAAGTTTTGTGCAGGTAACAGTCTGAACTGCGAGAAGCTATTTATAGATTCTCGGAGTTCAGCTGTTACAACAGACCCGCTCCAAATCTGCACACGATCGTGCAGTTCGCGAGCAGATCCGGAGAGTGGGAGAGTGGGTCAAAACTGAATCGAAAATCCCGAAAAAATCATAACAGAATTTTAAATCAAAATTAAAAAATAAAAAACAAAATGTAGCAGGTCCAACAAGCCCCTGAATCGAACTGCATTCGTGTCCGCAGGTCGTGGGCGCGCGCCACCCGCACCCGGCCCGGTTCGGTTCGGCGCGTGTGCGCGCGTGTGGGGATGCGGCCCATGGCCCAACACTCATAACAATAGGCATGAGAGGTTTTGGTATATATACCACCTAACCTCCCATCTCCTATCCAATGTGGGACTAAAAACAAAGGCAAATAGAGGGAAACTCAAGTTTTCCCTCCAATACATCCAACAAATTCAATATTTGATGCAGTTTTGATATGAAACAAATACATAATTCTTTGGTTATATCTATTTTTCAGTCACTGTAGTTTAATTGACTTTTACCCTTCTAGACAGCATATTTAGTCAGCTTGCTGATATGTTGCTTAGTTGTGCAAGGATCCTGAAACATTTGATACTAGTTTCTAAGAACTTTTTGTACTGCATCAAATACCACAAAGCTTTTTCTCACCCAAAAAGAACAACCACAACGAAGATATTAATCCCAAACCCTTTGGGGTTACCTACATGGATCATTTTTCTCCATTCAGCTTTGAATTTAGCATCCCTCTTAACAACCGGATCTTTTTTTTAATTGGAATTTTCATAATGATTATAATTAACAGCATGATTCATTGGATGACCAATTCTGCATTTATAGGATTTGAGCTAGGACAAATGCATGGTATATGTCTTCTATATAAATTATCCGTCCTAAATTTTGTGCTTTCTTCTGAAAATCCAAGAATTTTAACTTCTTGCATTGTTGGTTCTACAGAAACATTGCAGCAATGCAGAGCTCTCGTGAAGGCTTATGATATGAACCCGTTTCTTCATGCTCCTATATATTGCTTTTGGATTCCAGTGCTGCTGGCATGCACAATTATACAACTGCAACAGTTTGAATGGAGTTCAAAGTTAAGTTTCATTGGAGATAAACAGTCACAGGTTTTCTTTACAAAATATAAGGATTTCAGCGTGCTCCAGTGGCGGTCCTTTGCGACTGTAAGATCAAATTCTATACAAACATCAATGTCAATTGTAAATACTGAAGAGCTTATTTCTTTGTATAACCAGTGGATTGTCTGATTTAGATTCAATTCCCTCTTTCTTTTCTTCTGGCTTCTAAAGAGCAGAGCGAGCACCATTTCAATCTGGAGGATGTGAGTCGTAAATTGATGTCCTGTATGTGGATCACAGTTATTGTGTTTTGAATCCACATATGTCATGTAAAATATTTGAATTTGGATGTTTGTTTGGTCAAGTGAGAACAACAAGCAATGAGTTCAGCCAGCTTTTTTGTTGATTTGTCTAAAATTAGTATCAATTCTTGCTCTTTTCTGTAAGCAGACATTATTTTCTTGCTGAACTTCCATGATTCATAGCTGCTTGTCCAAAGAACTCGCCAATGTCTGTCCTATCACCACCATCTTCCTCCTCTCAACCTTCAAGACGAGCTTGATCATCGAATGGCAGTCGCTGCACACCCTCAGGTTCTTCACGACCCTTATTGTCGCCCCTGGTTCTGTCGATATTAGCCCGTAACATATTGCGAGCCTCTCGCTGTGGATGGCCAGAGCCCAGTCCTTCTCCCCCTTGATGTCTTGTAGCACCACATACCCTTCCTTCTTCAAAACATCACTCAACTCTTTCAACTTCCTATAGATCTCCTCTCTTCGGGGGTGCCGGAATCGACGCTATGATACCAATTATTACTCTCGGGATCGACGTTTGCGGAACTTGACAATATGAAGATACTTGTAAAAAGAAAACTATTGTAAAGAAAAATAACAATACCTAGATAAAAGAGTAATAAGAAATAACAAGACTATACCTTTAACGCGGATTTAACGTGATAGCAAACTAGTAATAGTCAGATCTCCTCTCTTTCTTTTCTTCTGGATTTAACGTGATTCGGCCCAAACTTGACCTACGCCCATGGAGAAAGAACTTGAGAGCGTTTTATTAATAAACTTGATACAAAGAGATCAAACCTTCCTCTTAATCCTACAAGAGTATTCACCTTCTCTTGAATGTAGAGTTAGATTACAAGACTATACCTTCTCTCTATGCACCTTCATCTTTCTCCTCTCTTTTTTGGCTTCTTCTGATCTCTTTTACTTGATATTGATTTACAATGTCGGGTTACAACTTTTATTTATAGGATTTTACAATATAACTCATATTTGAACTATGAGATGATCTTAACCATTGGATACTTAAAAAATCTTGAACAATCTTATATAGAATTGATCTCCTTGATGTAGAAGAATTCTAAATCATTCAATCTTTAAAAACAAAATTTCATTGAATAGAATCTGAATCCTATTTGTACTCCTCCAGAAAAGGAAACTCATAAGAGTCTGAAAAGAAAATTGCTTCACCTTGATTTGCTTCTTCTGCTTCAAGTCATCGTCTTCTCCAACTCAATTAAAATTTCTTGGATTATCATCTCTTCTTGAAAATAAGACAAAATTCTAACAATCTCCATCTTTTTCAAGTTTTTAGTAAAACACCTTGAGATTTAGAGTACTACCTTAATTCTTTTCTTGGTTATAACCATACCGTGAAGCCTTTAACTCTTGTCCCCTCTCCCTGGGGCTTTTGGTGAATTTACCGTCATGGCTTGGGCCATATCGGGCCTTATCCGAATGCACCATTTCTCCTTCCGGCAACACTTTGATCCACTTCACATCCCGTTGCAGTCTTCTTTGAAGCTCCACCTAGCGATGAACTCCTTTTCAAGCTTATCTCTGAAACTCCGCCTCGAACTAAGTTTTCTTCTTTCAGCTTGTATAACCCTACACACTTCTCTCCTTTCAGCATTACCCTATCTCCTTGGCTAACTGATACGACGCCTTGTTGCACTTGAATCCGACATCCTTCATCATTAATCACCTTTATGGATATTAGATTGTACCGTGTCTCCGCGACATACCGGATTGCCTTTAGAGCATGCATCGTCCCATCTCTTTCTGTAACATTAACTGTCCCAGTGTCAATGACCTCGCAAGCCGAGCCATCCATCATCTTGACAATCCCTTTCTCTTTTGCAACCAAGGAGTTATTGAACAGGTCCTTCTGGGAACATACATGAACCGTATTACCCGAATCAAATAACAGCTTTTACCTTGAGAAGTGTTGTCTTCAATATAAGAAGCCATTAATACTTTGATGTCAACATCGCTTGCTACGTCTCCCTCCACAGCTTACTCCTTCTTCTTCAGTCACTCTTGTCGATGCTTGCAGTCATTCTTCTAACGACCTCCCATGTGACAAAAGTGACATGCCTTTGATGAGTCCGGACTTTTCTTTCCCTCTCATCTTTATTTTCTTCCCGTAACCACCAAATCTAATCCTTCCTACTCCTCTTGATTTGGCCTTTTCTTGATCTCATTAGATAAGATAGTTGGCGTGACCTCCTTCAAGATGAGAGTTTCCTTACCGTAAAGTATGATGGTGACGATATGATCGTATGGCTGTGGAAACGAACTGAAAAATATCAATATCTTGTCTTCCTCGTTGATCTTGACATCAACAGGTAGAATCTCGCTGATGACCTTATTGAAGAAGTTTAGCTGTAATACCCCGTTTCCAGAATACGTACTTAGTTGCGTATTCAGCTTTTCGATCGTATTTTTTGATTTACTTCCTGTATTTGACCGATTTCAATTTCAAATATCATTTTCTAATATATTAGATTTTATATGATTTTCTGGATTTTTCCTGAATTAAAATGAATTTCTTCAAAACCGGTGTCGACCAGTGTCACTGATCGATTCCCGAATTTTTATTTTCCAAACAGTTAGGAATTTCTAGAAAGTCCTTTAGGCTTTATTTCTTAGAATCCTGTTTTCTATCTAAATACTTTTTCTGAGAATTTTATGAATTTATGAAAATTCTAACGGAGTCGGTAGATAACTGATTCCGGGATTTTTAGTTTTAAAACTATAAAGTGTTTCTTAAAAAGGATTTCACTATTAGCCTTCATATATTATTATTGATTTTTGGTGAAATTGTCGAGTCGTTCCGAGATACTTGAATTTCGGACGATTTCGGTATTTTCCGAAATATTTTCCGTATCCTCGACTTAAACCCGGGAACTTGTCTTTTCATTATTTTATATTCTAAGTCCAAGAGTAAATATCTTCCTTTATGAATTTCTTTCCATTTTTCCTTTTCCTTTACTTCTCTTTCTCCACAACCACAAACTTTTCCCATTTTTCCAAAAATTCAAATCTCTTCCAAAATTCCAACTCCACATAATCTCACCAACCCCCCTCATTTAATGCACCTCTCTCTCTCTCTCCCATGGCCGGCCAAGTGGCCAAGAAGAGGGACACCCATCCCCTCTCCTATTTTGCAATAAACCCCCTCACATTTACATTATTTACATCTCCTTTACAAAAATCAAATCCTATATAAGTTTTCCTTTACATTCTTTTACTCTTTTTTCACTTCACAAGAAAATAGCCTTCACCATTTCCTTCTCCATCTCAAGCCCTAACTCCAAAGCTCACCTAGGTTTTCATCTCCATCTCAAGCAACCATCACTACCTTGGATTTGGATCGCATCTCTCTCTTCGTCGGAAGTATCGCCAAGGACCTAGTTGGTGATATCATCGACAAACGATCCTTCGGAACTCGTATAAAGCTCCAAATAACCAATCCTAGTGAGTATATTTACTCACCTTGACTTGTAAACTCCTTTGTATACTTGTGTTGACAAATCATGCACACTTGTGCTATAAAAATTCTATTTTTAGATCATCAAGAACAACCACCAGAAAATCTGTTCTGTCACTGTTTTTCCCACGATTAGTCGACTTGACCTAGGGACTAGTCGACTAATCCTGTAATAACCTATATTAAATTTTAATTATTAGATTGCTAATTATTATTTCCTCATGATATTAAGCATCGAATATAAGGAAATATTATTTTTATATATTTCCTCATTCCTAACTTAATACCAAAAACAAATAATATGACCATAGAATAAATATTTTATTTATTTATTTTTTTTACTATTGTCATTTTAAATTATGGCATAGATTAAATATATATATGTGTATAAGTACTTATGTCAAAATGATCATCATATTAAAAATATGAGTGTATATACCAAGCATTCCAATACCATGTATATTAGGGGTATTTTCAAATTTATTTCATACCCAAACTATACCAAATAAAGTATTTAGAATAAATTAATGGCAATTGTGAGTGGAGAGTTAGGTGTGCATGAGAATATGAAGTGTAGGGCTAGGATCAATTTGATCCTAGCCTTAGCCAAGTGGCATGAATTAAAGGGAGTTGATTTTGCCATATACTGAGTTTGGAGGGGCTTTATTGCATAAGCACCTTTCCCCTTACGTTAGATCTGAGAAGAGAATTTCCTCTTCTCTGTAAAAATCCTCTTCTTCCTCCTCTGTAAAAAATTTTAGGGTTCCCAAATCACCCAAAAAAAAAAAAATCAAACCCTAACACTCTCTCCACTCTCTCAAATCTCTCTCTCTCTACACACACACCTTCTCCCTTTCCCTCTCACTCTCTCTACACCCCCCCAGCCGAAGCCAGGGGGCGCCGGCAGCGGCCGGAGCCATCGCGGCCGCACAGCGCCGCGGGAGGGCGGCGCAGCGCGGCGGGAGGGCGGCGCCAGGCCACGCGCGACCTGGAGGGGAGAGGGGGGTGTTCGATTTAGCAAGAAGAAGTGAGGAAATTCAGTTTGGGATATTTTTTTTAGGTAATAACCAGCCCTAATCTTTAGAGTTGGTTCCAATTTCTTATTGTTTTATTTTCAGAAATTAAACAGAAGTTAAATTGGGTAAAAATAGGGTAACCCTCAATTAGTTACTCTCATATTGTTGGTAGTTCATGAACTAAAAATTTCCTTGTTGTGTTACTAGGGTTGAGTGAGGGAATTGACCGAAATTGCTAGTGGAGATCCTCATAATCTTGGTGAGTAATTTACATACTCACTCCTATGCTTAATTCTCTAGTTTATGTTGCATGCAAGCCTTATATGTGATTAAGAGGGATATGTGATTAAGAGGGAATTTTGGGTTACATGCAAACATTATATGTGACTAATTACAAGGACATAGTGCTACAAATATTTTTATAAAGTAATTCTCTACATTATTTTTGTTACATATACATGACAAATTGAGCCAAGTCAAATAGAGTAAGTAAAGGGGAATAATGATGATGGGTACGTACTAGAAGTACTAGAATGTAAAAGTATTGCGGTAGTATGTTACAAGCTAAGCATGCAAGATGTTAAGTTGCAAATTAGCATACCTTGGAGTTCCATATAATTAATTGGTATTACTCCAATAGTGATACATTCGTAGTAGCATGATTAGCATTGATAATATGTGAAGTATGATGATTTTGTGATTTGCCATGACATGTAAATTATGTAGCCTATGCGATGTATACCTTTACCATGTAAAATATGTGTGTGGGTTGCTTATTGAAAATTTCGTGTGATTACCATTGAATGTGCATGCATGTCTTTATTGGAGGAAGGGGCCGGGCGGGAGCCGGTAGGAGGGGGGAAGACGGTGAATGATGATTGTGAATATTTGTTTGCGACAATAGGAGGAAGGGGCCGAGCGGGAGCCGGTAGGTGGTAGAAGACGGGGTTTGTGTTGAATTACACTTAAACTTTATATGTGTATTTGTCCTTGTGTTATATATATAAAGGAGTCATTATTATACTCCAAGGAGGAAGGGGCCGAGCGGGAGCCGGTAGGTGAAAGAAGACGGTGAAAAATGTACTCTATGATTAGGGGAGTTTGTGATTGTGCCTTAATAAGTAACTATATATATAGTATGTTATTGATAATTGTTTGGAAGGCAATAATTGATAGTCAAGGCTTGTGCAAGAATGAATGCTGGTCTAGATACTTTCTTAAGAGGGTATAAGTATAAATTTTGCCTTAGTACCATATGGGGAGAAATTTTTTTTATTAGCATTGTAAGCCAACAACTAGGACTCCTAACTTTCACTTGAACCCCGTGGTAGCTTCATTTATCTATGATTTCCGTGAATTCCACAATGTATGCTATGAAAACATGTTATGTTGTTGTCTTTTATAAAGTGTCTATGTAAATTACTTGCTGAGCCGTTGAGCTCATTTCTTCCATTATTTTTTTTTCAGGTCTGGATAAGGGTAAGAACATAATGTAGCCCGGATTACCATGAGCCGAATATTTCATGTTCCATAAATACTTACTGTGATCATTCTGTTATGTAACTATGTTTTATATTAGCATCACCTTGATGAGAGTGCTATATGTTATTATCACGTGGAAACTCTTGTAATAGTTTAATTAGACTTGTGTACTTGTAAGATATGTGAAGTAAGTTTGGTGTTTATGTTATTAGAATTATGTGAGAAGAATTATGTGAGATATGGATGTTTCAATGGTTATGCAAGGTAAAGGCATGATATATGTATATTTGGAGATCTCATTTCTTGTTGGGATAAGTAGGTCATGTGACCGAAACTTTTGTGTGGAGATAAGTAGGCCTTGGAGCCGAAAATGTTATTGTGTATATGGAAAAAGTTAACATTTCAGAGGAAATGCTGCCGAAATTTTCTAGATTCTGGATTATAGTTAAAGGATTCTGGATAAATACATGTTTGGCTCTAATCTTGCTTATTAGAAGCTGGGACCGTTACAGTTGGTATCAGAGCAAGGTTTAGGCAAGGTTAGCTTAGATAGATGTATCATACGGGATTGGCTAGGTGAGTATGTGAAGTTGTATGTACGCTTGGGCTAAGTAGGAAGAGATATAGGAAGGATAGTAAAATCTTAGGGTTGTTTGACCCGAAAAGTATGATATTTAAACTGTTCTCTACGTTTGAGTTTGGGTACCCGCATACCTTAATTCAAACGGATCCTGCAAGGGGTGCGGGCCCTTCTGTGTGGAATTTCAGTGGTATGGGACACTGGAAAAGAGAGCAACTAAAATATCACACTAGTCAAGGTTAAACCTATTGTCTGAGTGGTCCTGTCCAAAGAAATCTTGATGATCTGCATGGCTAAAGAAGTGATAAGTTGCTATCATATATTGTTACATATTCATGCAAGTTATTATTTGGGGGGAATTGGAAGATAAATTGTCTAATGTAAATCTTATACTGTTACAGATGGGGGATTCGGAAATGACGGGATCATCATCCGACAATCCGGAGTCGGAAAGTTTGAGCTGGGTTGCAGACCCGATGGATTGGGATTTTGAGTCAGACGAGACCAATCCGGCTATTATTCTGGGAAGTCCCACAAGCAGTAAAGATTCAGGGGTTCGCTTAGAACAAAATAATGAAGAGGATATCAATGAGGCAGAAAGTGCCATAGGGGATGCGCCACCAACTATGGATATGGGAATACTACCTAGCAATGAGGCGAATCCTGAAGGAAGATTTTTCTTCGGGGGTATTTGGTGGAATTCCAGTTGGATAGAAGATATGGATCTCTATGATGATAATGAGAACTGGAGATGCGAATACGATACCATTCTAGAAGAAGAAGAAGATCCTAATGAGGAAGATCCTGAAGAGAATGACTCAGAGGAATTAAAGCAAGAAGAAGATGACCCTCAAGAAGATGAACCTGTAGGGGACGACCGAGAGGAAAGCTCCTCGGGTTCCAACATAACCCCTTGATAGGAGTTTAGAAGGGTGGCATTTTTGTTTTTGTTGTTTTTGTTTTTGTAGAAATGAATGTCGACTCACATACGAGATATTTTTGTAAAGAAAGTGGTTGTCAATAGTCATAGGTATGATCAATGTATCCCTTTATGACTGCAATTGTATATTTTTGACTGAAGGCAGACATGTTAATGTAAATGTTACCATGGAAACATTTTGTGCATAAATGAAATCAGTACTTTGTAGTAAACTATTCTACTTGTTATGATTGAGTTGCAATTGATTATTTCGACTATTCTTCTAGGTGTCTCATGGATTTAAACTTTCCTCCATCTGAGGCCAACTCGGAGGGCGACGTCCCATTGCACAGTGCAATCGGGAGCGTCCATCCCCCATCAAGTCAAGAGCTTCATAATGAACAAGCTAATGCCGCTCGGAGAATTCCAGACGGAATACCAGATTGGTTGTTGCAATTGGCAAATGTTAACAATCCCCGAAGAGCCCTGGAACAATTTCAGAAGTTAAACCCCCCAGCATTTAAAGGAGGAGTGGACCCGATACAAGCAGAGGAATGGCTCCGACAAATTGAGAAAATACTTGATGTCATGGAGTGCACGGAAAATCAACGGGTCTCCTTCACTTCCTTCATGTTTCAAGGAGAAGCTGAACGCTGGTGGGAGATGATCAAGGGAGGAGCTAGGATCATGGGGAAGGAAATTTCTTGGAACTACCTAGTTAAAAAGTTCAATGAGAAGTATATACCGGGAGTGGTGAAAGATAGACTTGCGATGGAATTCCAGGACTTAAAGCAAGGCCAGTTAACCGTAAGTCAATATGAGGCCAAATTCACCCAATTATCTAGATATGCGGAGAAATTGGTGTCGGAGGAAGAAGATAGAGCAAAGAGATTTGTTAGGGGTTTGAGGCCGGAAATCAGGAGTAAACTGGTTCCCTTCCAGTTACAGGTCTATAGCCAAGCAGTGGAAAAGGCCCTAGAGATTGAGAGCGATATGCAAGAGAGCCAGGAGACCAGGAGCAGGGAACTGCCGTTTATGAAGCGCCCTCGGTATGCTAATGCGCCAAACCTTGGGGCTCATCCGGTAAGATTCAACAGAGGTACCGGATCTTCTTTTATGCCAGCCCAAGGGACCGGAGGGAACTCATGGCCCAAGAAGAGGGGAGTTTCGGAACGACCAACACCCCCGCCGCATACCAACTTTGTGGGAAATCAATGGTGTCCCAGATGCAATAGGAATCACACAGGCAGTTGTTCGATGGGCAAGCAATGTTTTTCTTGTGGTAAAATGGGTCACATGAGGAGGGAATGCCCAACACTGCATGGATATCCTGGAGCCAGCCGGGGAACAGGGAGACCAGCCATGAGTATCGCCCCAACAACAGGGGGACAAGCTACCGCCTACCGACAACCTGCAGGCAGGACTCGCTCAGCCACGACACAAGCATCGGTGCAGCAACCCAGAGCTCAGGGCAGAATAAATGCAATAACTCCGCAAGAAGCTAGGGCGTCCAATGCGGTGGTTGAAGGTACCGTCTGTGTATCTAAAAATATTGCTCGAGTATTATTTGACCCCGGTGCTACTCATTCTTTCATTTCCTCATCATTTGCTTCAATGATTAACAAGAACCCTGAACCTATGAGCTACCATCTAGTGGTGTCAACCCCAGTAGGCGCAAGTGTGACCACTAATGAATACTATAAGGAATGTGAAATCATCATAGGAGAAATGAAAACACTTGCAGACTTGATTAAATTAGGAGAAATGGAATTCGACATCATCCTGGGAATGGATTGGTTGTCGACATATCGAGCTCACGTAGATTGTCATCAGAAAAGAATAATATTTAAGTTAGAAGGAGCTCCAGAAAGAGTTTATGAAGGAACGAAGAGTAAGACTGGTACTCCAATCATTTCAGCTGTGAAGGCCACTAAGCTATTAAGACAAGGATGTCAAGGATTTCTGGCAGCTGTCATAGGTGAAGACAAGATAATGAAAGTAGAAGACATTGAAGTCGTAAGGGAATATCCTGAGGTATTTCCAGAAGACCTACCCGGTTTGCCCCCAGACAGGGAGGTAGAGTTTCTATAAATCTTCTACCCGGGACAAGCCCCATATCCAAGGCACCCTATAGGATGGCCCCTGCAGAAATGAAAGAATTAAAGGACCAGCTACAAGAATTATTAAGTCTGGGATTTATTCGGCCAAGTGTATCACCTTGGGGTGCTCCTGTGTTATTTGTTAAGAAGAAAGATGGGAGCATGAGGCTGTGCATAGACTATCGTGAGTTGAACAAGGTCACTATCAAGAACAGATACCCACTGCCTAGGATTGACGATCTTTTGACCAGCTTCAGGGTGCCAGTGTATTCTCCAAGATAGATCTGAGATCTGGATACCATCAACTAAAAATTAAGCCGGAAGATGTTGCCAAAACAGCATTTCGGACTAGATATGGCCATTATGAGTTCCTAGTGATGCCATTCGGTTTGACCAATGCTCCAGCAGCATTTATGGACCTGATGAATAGGATCTTCCAACCATATCTAGACCAATTTGTGGTGGTTTTTATAGATGACATTCTAATCTACTCCAAAAGTAAAGAAGAGCATGAAGACCATTTAAGAGTAGTTTTGCAATTACTAAAAGAGAATCAACTCTATGCAAAACTTAAGAAATGTGAATTCTGGCTGGATAAAGTGGGATTCTTGGGTCATATCATAAGTAAAGAAGGAATATCAGTAGATCCTGCAAAGATTGAAGCAATTAAAGAGTGGCCTAGACCTACAAATGTTACCGAAGTGCGAAGCTTTCTGGGACTGGCCGGGTATTACCGAAGGTTTGTGGAAGGATTCTCTAAAATAGCAGCATCCTTGTCACAATTAACCAAGAAAGGACTCAAATTTCATTGGGGAGAGAATCAGGAAAGAAGTTTTCAGGAGTTAAAGGATAAACTAACATCAGCCCCAGTCCTGGCCATGCCCTCTGGAACTGAAGGCTATGTTATTTTCAGTGATGCATCGAAGTCAGGGCTAGGGTGTGTGTTGATGCAGCATGGCAGGGTAATTGCGTATGCTTCTAGACAACTAAGGAACCATGAGAAGAATTACCCTACTCATGATCTGGAACTAGCCGCAGTCATCTTTGCCTTGAAGATATGGCGACACTACCTTTATGGAGTCTCATGTGATATATATACTGATCATAAAAGTCTAAAGTATATCTTTACTCAAAAGGAGTTGAATATGCGGCAAAGAAGATGGTTGGAGTTAATGAAAGACTACGACTTGGCGATTCATTATCATCCTGGAAAAGCTAATGTGGTAGCAGATGCACTTAGTAGGAAGTCGGGGGGATCCGTTGCGGCGTTACTAACCCAACAAGATGAACTATTAAAAGACATAGAACGGCTGCAACTGGAGGTCCTGGTAAGGGAAACTCAGGAAGAGGTGACACGGGTAAGTCAGGTTAGCATTGACTTTGACCTTCATAAAGAGATAAAGGAAGCTCAACTAAAAGATGATCAAGTGAGTAGAATTGTGGAAGGCATACAAAGGGGTGAAGCTCAGGATTATTCCATTGTGAAAGACTTGCTAAGAAAAGAAGACCGGATCTACATACCTTCAGATTTTAGGCTCAAGGAACGAATTATGGCGGAAGCACATAGTACTCCTTATACTGCACATCCGGGAGTAACCAAGATGTATAAAGATCTAAGATCAAATTTTTGGTGGGAAGGAATGAAGAAGGATGTGGCTAAATTTGTACAAAGATGTCTGATATGCCAGCGAGTCAAAGCTGAACACAAGAAGCCCCCGGGACTCCTTATGCCATTGCAAATTCCTGAATGGAAGTGGAGCCACATTACCATGGATTTTGTTACAGGACTTCCCAAATCCCCACAAGGATATGATGCCATATGGGTGATAGTTGACCGACTCACAAAGTCCGCCCACTTCCTACCCATTCGAATAAACTATTCAATGGACAGATTAGCCCAGGTCTACCTCCGAGAAATAATCAGACTTCATGGAGTACCTGAGACCATTGTGTCGGATCGGGACCCCCGATTCCAGTCAAGACTATGGATCAGCTTATCTCAGGCTATGGGTACTAAACTACATCCAAGTACAGCTGCTCATCCGCAAACGGACGGGCAATCAGAAAGAACTATACAAATACTTGAAGACATGCTGAGGGCATGTGTATTGGATTTCGGAGGTAATTGGGAAAAATACCTACCATTGGCAGAATTTGCCTATGACAATAGTTATCAAGCTACCATTGGAATGCCGCCATTTGAAGCCTTGTACGGCAGGAGGTGTAGATCTCCGATTTGCTGGGAAGAGATAGGAGACCGAACCTTATTCGGAGCAGATATAGTAGTGGACACAACAGAGAAAATCCGGATAATTAAGAAGAGAATGAAGGCAGCCCAAAGTAGACAGAAGACATATGCAGACCGGCGCCGAAGACCCTTGGAATTTGCTATAGGCGACAAGGTTTTCTTGAAGATATCGCCCATGAGAGGAGTTATACGGGTTGGTAAACGGAATAAGCTAGATCCCCGTTTCATTGGTCCTTTTGAGATACTGGAACGAATCGGACCTCTGGCTTATCGGTTAGCCTTACCACCGGAAATGGAGAGGATACACAATGTATTTCATGTATCACAATTGAGGAAATATATACCGGATCCCAGCCATGTTCTTAGTTATTCTCCCTTACAACTCCAAGAAGATTTATCATATACGGTGGAGCCCGTGCAAGTCTTGGACCGTAAAGAGAAGGTTCTACGGAACAAAACTATTCCATTAGTTAAAGTATTATGGAGAAGCCAGGAAATCGAAGAGACTACCTGGGAACCAGAGGAGGAAATGCGATCTACCTACCCACGACTTTTTCAAGGTACGTCGAGCTTCGGGGCCGAAGCTCCTATAAGGGGGGTAGAATGTAATAACCTATATTAAATTTTAATTATTAGATTGCTAATTATTATTTCCTCATGATATTAAGCATCGAATATAAGGAAATATTATTTTTATATATTTCCTCATTCCTAACTTAATACCAAAAACAAATAATATGACCATAGAATAAATATTTTATTTATTTATTTTTTTTTACTATTGTCATTTTAAATTATGGCATAGATTAAATATATATATATGTGTATAAGTACTTATGTCAAAATGATCATCATATTAAAAATATGAGTGTATATACCAAGCATTCCAATACCATGTATATTAGGGGTATTTTTCAAATTTATTTCATACCCAAACTATACCAAATAAAGTATTTAGAATAAATTAATGGCAATTGTGAGTGGAGAGTTAGGTGTGCATGAGAATATGAAGTGTAGGGCTAGGATCAATTTGATCCTAGCCTTAGCCAAGTGGCATGAATTAAAGGGAGTTGATTTTGCCATATACTGAGTTTGGAGGGGCTTTATTGCATAAGCACCTTTCCCCTTACGTTAGATCTGAGAAGAGAATTTCCTCTTCTCTGTAAAAATCCTCTTCTTCCTCCTCTGTAAAAAATTTTAGGGTTCCCAAATCACCCAAAAAAAAAAAAAAAATCAAACCCTAACACTCTCTCCACTCTCTCAAATCTCTCTCTCTCTACACACACACCTTCTCCCTTTCCCTCTCACTCTCTCTACACCCCCCAGCCGAAGCCAGGGGGCGCCGGCAGCGGTCGGAGCCATCGCGGCCGCACAGCGCCGCGGGAGGGCGGCGCAGCGCGGCGGGAGGGCGGCGCCAGGCCACGCGCGACCTGGAGGGGAGAGGGGGGGTGTTCGATTTAGCAAGAAGAAGTGAGGAAATTCAGTTTGGGATATTTTTTTTAGGTAATAACCAGCCCTAATCTTTAGAGTTGGTTCCAATTTCTTATTGTTTTATTTTCAGAAATTAAACAGAAGTTAAATTGGGTAAAAATAGGGTAACCCTCAATTAGTTACTCTCATATTGTTGGTAGTTCATGAACTAAAAATTTCCTTGTTGTGTTACTAGGGTTGAGTGAGGGAATTGACCGAAATTGCTAGTGGAGATCCTCATAATCTTGGTGAGTAATTTACATACTCACTCCTATGCTTAATTCTCTAGTTTATGTTGCATGCAAGCCTTATATGTGATTAAGAGGGATATGTGATTAAGAGGGAATTTTGGGTTACATGCAAACATTATATGTGACTAATTACAAGGACATAGTGCTACAAATATTTTTATAAAGTAATTCTCTACATTATTTTTGTTACATATACATGACAAATTGAGCCAAGTCAAATAGAGTAAGTAAAGGGGAATAATGATGATGGGTACGTACTAGAAGTACTAGAATGTAAAAGTATTGCGGTAGTATGTTACAAGCTAAGCATGCAAGATGTTAAGTTGCAAATTAGCATACCTTGGAGTTCCATATAATTAATTGGTATTACTCCAATAGTGATACATTCGTAGTAGCATGATTAGCATTGATAATATGTGAAGTATGATGATTTTGTGATTTGCCATGACATGTAAATTATGTAGCCTATGCGATGTATACCTTTACCATGTAAAATATGTGTGTGGGTTGCTTATTGAAAATTTCGTGTGATTACCATTGAATGTGCATGCATGTCTTTATTGGAGGAAGGGGCCGGGCGGGAGCCGGTAGGAGGGGGGAAGACGGTGAATGATGATTGTGAATATTTGTTTGCGACAATAGGAGGAAGGGGCCGAGCGGGAGCCGGTAGGTGGTAGAAGACGGGGTTTGTGTTGAATTACACTTAAACTTTATATGTGTATTTGTCCTTGTGTTATATATATAAAGGAGTCATTATTATACTCCAAGGAGGAAGGGGCCGAGCGGGAGCCGGTAGGTGAAAGAAGACGGTGAAAAATGTACTCTATGATTAGGGGAGTTTGTGATTGTGCCTTAATAAGTAACTATATATATAGTATGTTATTGATAATTGTTTGGAAGGCAATAATTGATAGTCAAGGCTTGTGCAAGAATGAATGCTGGTCTAGATACTTTCTTAAGAGGGTATAAGTATAAATTTTGCCTTAGTACCATATGGGGAGAAATTTTTTTTATTAGCATTGTAAGCCAACAACTAGGACTCCTAACTTTCACTTGAACCCCGTGGTAGCTTCATTTATCTATGATTTCCGTGAATTCCACAATGTATGCTATGAAAACATGTTATGTTGTTGTCTTTTATAAAGTGTCTATGTAAATTACTTGCTGAGCCGTTGAGCTCATTTCTTCCATTGTTTTTTTTCAGGTCTGGATAAGGGTAAGAACATAATGTAGCCCGGATTACCATGAGCCGAATATTTCATGTTCCATAAATACTTACTGTGATCATTCTGTTATGTAACTATGTTTTATGTTAGCATCACCTTGATGAGAGTGCTATATGTTATTATCACGTGGAAACTCTTGTAATAGTTTAATTAGACTTGTGTACTTGTAAGATATGTGAAGTAAGTTTGGTGTTTATGTTATTAGAATTATGTGAGAAGAATTATGTGAGATATGGATGTTTCAATGGTTATGCAAGGTAAAGGCATGATATATGTATATTTGGAGATCTCATTTCTTGTTGGGATAAGTAGGTCATGTGACCGAAACTTTTGTGTGGAGATAAGTAGGCCTTGGAGCCGAAAATGTTATTGTGTATATGGAAAAAGTTAACATTTCAGAGGAAATGCTGCCGAAATTTTCTAGATTCTGGATTATAGTTAAAGGATTCTGGATAAATACATGTTTGGCTCTAATCTTGCTTATTAGAAGCTGGGACCGTTACAAATCCACTTTAGTTGAAACTTAACCTTTTCCGATTTCACAGTTTTAGTCGACTAGACCAGATTTCCAGTCGACTAGAGACCCCTAGTCGACTACCCATTTCTCCCCAGTCGACTCCTGTTTTCCTGAAATAAAACATCAACTCTCTGTATCACAGACTTAGTCGACTTAAGTATCCATTAGTCGACTAGTAGTTCCCTGTTAGTCGACTACCCTTACAACCCTAGTCGACTAACTTTTCCTGAAACAGAATTACAACTCTCTGGAACCCAGTTTTAGTTGACTCATCTAGACTGTTAGTCGACTTAAGACCCCTATTAGTCGACTAATCCTTCCACCTAGTCGACTAATTCTGAATGTCTGACTTAGTTGATTTCCTATTTGAATTTGGATTTTATCTTTGATACATGTGTAACATATTATTCCTGTTTATGCTTCATAACTGATATTACATGACATGTTACTTGATGGATCTCACCACTTGTTACTTCATGACTTGTTATTACATATTCTTGTTTCATGACTCGTTAAATAGTGAATATCACCTTTTATCATGCTATCTCTTAAACCAAGCATGATGCACTTGACTTTTGTATAAAATGGACCAACTTACACATGGGTCGGGGGAAACATGCGGATATCGATATGTGTTCGTGTTTACAGTGGCATTAGGTATATTGTACAATTATATTTCCGGTCTGACCTGAGGGCCTCCAGGGGACCGAGGGGAGTGCTTGCTCCCTCTTCCTGATACAGTCATGACAAAGGGCATACATAAGTCCCTCCTGATAGGCCTTGCGGCTGGTTCCGTCATCAAGCAACGGAACACCCTGGACCGTGGTCCCGGGCATGCACGGGACCCACTGTAAACATAGTTCGTCGATGCAACCGCTGTTTCCAATAACAACCTTGCTTTACTAGGATATGGATCTATGTGCTCTGGGACGCTGGGTCACATAGTTAGATATCACAGTAAGACAAGTAATAATAATAAGACGTTAACTGTAGATTATTGTATCAAGATTTTTTCTCTTCATGCTTTTCATACTTGTTAGTTGATATTCCTTATAACCGTTTCATCTTTCCTTATTCATGTTCCTTAGCCACTTGGCTATAGTTTGTTTATTGTTATATGTCTTGACTCCTTGGATTTGCACATTCAGATTCCGAAGCTTGGAACGAAGTGGAGCCATCCACAGAGGACCAAGCTTACCTTAGTGAGCAGGCGGACTAGTTCCAGTCCCCTCGTGCCAGACTTACCTTTTGACTCACGAGATCTTCTTTCTACTTGTGAGCTTTTTGTATACATAGTTGTATATATTTCTTTTGGACTTGGTTATGATGTAATACACATGTAATGTGTAATACTTTATAATATCCTGTGATAACTTTGTATGTGTACTTCTTGTGTTGGCATATGTATGAATACCACGTTTTGTCGGGTACTCTGATCCTTGTTGTACTTTAATGCTTAGCGTATATACGTGAGGGCATTTTCTGACCTACGTATATACGTCGCAGTGACGTCCCCGTATCCGTGGAATCGGGGCGTTACAGGTTGGTATCAGAGCTTAGGCTCTCAAACCTAAAGTACAATCAAGCAGCAAATTCTAGTAATTTGCTAATGCCAACTACAATATACAAAGTTATTAAGTCCTTCTTGATTCCTTCCTCGATTCATTCCCTTGTATCCTAAACTCCTTCCAATTGTTTTCAAATTCCAGTTATCTTTTCCCAACTCGGTATGGAGAGAAGGACGGGACGTAACCACTCCGGGCAAGCATCGAATGGACCCACGGGAGAGAATATGGATATTCTAAGGGTCATTCAGACAATGATGGAGAACCAGCAGCAGCAGACTGAGCTTCTCCGGCAAGAGTTGACAGCTCCAAAGGAACAGAGGCCGGGGAATATATCAGACTTCAGGAGGCTACAACCAGCCATATTCACGGGTGAAGAGAAACCCTGGATGCTGAACAATGGCTGACAGACACCACAGATTTGCTGAATGCAGCCAGAGTACCAAAGGAGAACCAAGTTGAGGTCGCCAAGATTCAGTTGAAAGATGTAGCCAGAACTTGGTGGCTCGCTGAAGAGGCCAGATTGGAGAAGCCTGTCACCTGGGACACGTTCTCCAAGAGTTTCTACAGCAGATTCTTCCCTACTACTGCTCAGAAAGATATGGAAGAGCAGTTTATCAGACTCCAGCAGTGGAACAAGTCCGTGGATGAGTATGCCGCGGAGTTTCTTAGACTTAGCCGCTTCGCGCCGTACATGGTAACGGATGAGGAGAAGCGGGCAAGCAGATTTCAGCAGGGCCTGCAGATGGATATACAAGTATTCCTAATGCCCCAGCAGCTGAAGACCTACTCAGAAGTTCTCACCATCGCTCGAGAAGTGGAGCGTGGGTTAGAGAAGAAGAAAGTGAACTTGATGAAGAACCAGGCCATGAAGAGGCCGTTTGCACCAATGGGAAGAGGAGGCCCATACAGAGCAGCAAAGGTTCAGATGAGGCAACCATTCAGACCAGCTCCTTACCAGATGGCTCGACCAGGTCCTATCTGCAACTTTTGCCAGAAACCAGGGCATTCTCAGCAGAATTGCCGGAGGGCAAATGGATTATGTTTGGTGTGTGGATCACGAGACCATGCAGTAGAGACCTGTCCACACAGGAGAATTGGGTTTGCCAACCAAGCTTTGCCGGCACCTCAAGGACCGAATGGACAGAGGGCACTTCCAGGGCCACTTGGGCAGAGGAATCAAGGACCAGTGATGAGGAGAGCTCTTCCCCTTCCTCCACAGCATGTTGTTCGCCCAGTCCAGAGAGGAGCTAGGACTGCAGCAGGGCGTGGTAGGGGTCAAGCATATAATTTGACAGCAGAAGAGGCTGAGGCTTCAGAGGAGGTGATAACAGGTAACATCAGAGTTTATTCAAAACCTGTTCTCGCTCTCTTCGATTCAGGTGCATCCCATTGTTATATCTCAGACCATTTTGTGGCTTTACATTCTATACCTGTTAGATCTTTAGACCACAAATGGGAGATTAGTACAGGGAATGGGGTAGTCATATCTTCTAGAGTCTGTACTGATTGTCCAGTAGAACTATGTGATAAGATCTTGGCCATAGATATGATCGTACTAGACACCAAAGGGTACGACGTAATCTTAGGCATGACCTGGCTCAGTCAGTACCATGCAGTTATTGATTGTAGGGAGAAGAAAATTAATTTCAGAATCCCTCATCAACCGGAGTTCCAATTTAGTGGAGAAGTGAAGTCTACCAAGGGAAAGACTCGGATGACTACTTCGGAGGTTCAGAAGCGGAAGGTACCGGTGTGGAATGAATTCCCAGGAGTGTTTGCTGAGATCTCAGGACTGCCACCTGACAGGGTGATCGAGTTCTCCATTGACACAGTTCCAGGAGCAGCTCCTATATCCAAGGCTCCGTACAGGATGGCACCGACGGAGTTAGAGATTCTGAAGAAGCAACTGCAGGAATACTCAGACAAAGGATTGATTAGACCAAGTACTTCACCATGGGGAGCTCCAGTACTATTGGCGAACAAGAAGGATGGTGGTAAGAGGCTTTGTATTGATTATAGGAAATTGAACAAGGTAACCATCAAGAACAAGTATCCCTTACCCAGGATTGATGATCTGTTTGATCAGCTTCATGGGGCCCGTGTATTCTCTAAATTGGATTTACAGTCGGGTTACCATCAGCTAAGGGTGAAGAAGGAGGATATCCCGAAGACGGCATTCAGGACCCGTTATGGCCACTATGAATTTCTAGTTATGCCTTTCGGAGTCACCAATGCCCCTGCAGTTTTCATGGATTTGATGAACCGAGTGTTCTCGCCCTATCTGGATCAGTTCGTTGTTGTTTTCATAGATGACATTTTGATCTATTCAAAGAACAACAGGGAGCATGCAGAACACTTGAGGATTGTGTTGCAGACTCTCCAGCAGGAGCAGCTTCATGCTAAGAGGAGCAAGTGTGAGTTCTGGTTGGACAGCATAGCCTTCCTTGGACACATGGTTTCAGCAGAAGGAATTTCAGTTGATCCCAGCAAAATCCAGGCAGTGAGAGATTGGCCGATTCCGAGGACAGTGACTGAGATTAAGAGTTTTCTTGGACTAGCCGGATATTACAGACGCTTTGTCCAGGATTTCTCTAGGATTGCAGCCCCATTGACCAAGCTCACCAGGAAAGGAGAAAGGTACATATGGACAGAGGAGTGTACTGCAGCCTTTGAGCAATTGAAGCAGAGACTCATTTCAGCTCCAATCTTGAGGACTCCCTCAGGAAGAGGAGGAATGGTCATATTCAGTGATGCATCAGGAAAAGGCCTGGGATGTGTGCTAATGCAACATGATCATGTCATAGCATATGCATCTAGGCAACTGAAGACTCATGAGCGGAATTACCCAACTCATGACTTGGAGCTAGCAGCTGTGATATTTGCTTTGAAGATCTGGAGGCATTATCTTCTGGGAGATAAAGTGTTGATATATACGGATCACAAGAGCCTCAAGTATATTTTCTCACAGAAAGAGTTGAACATGAGGCAGAGGAGGTGGCTTGAACTTATGGCGGACTATGATATTGACTTGCAATATCATCCAGGCAAGGTCAATACAGTTCCATATGCACTGAGCAGGATGCCAGAGAATAGAGTGCTTGTCCAGCTCACTCAGCAGAAGGAGTTGATTCAAGACTTCATCAGATTGGACTTGATGGTAGTTCGAAGAACTGAGAAGGCAGGACAGTTCATGACTTTGCAGATCCAGTCAGCATTGATAGATGAGATCAAGGAAGCTCAAAAGGAAGACCCCAGATTACAGATATTCCGAGCTCAGGTAGAGGCTGAATTGAGGACTGATATCTGTATTCATCCAGATGGTGCTTTGTATTATGGTAGCAGGATTTGTGTTCCCCAAGGAGAAATTAGACAGAAGGTTCTAGCAGAGGCACACAGTTCAGCTTATTCTATACACCCAGGGGGAACCAAGATGTATCAGGACTTGAAGAAGCAGTTTTGGTGGAATGCTATGAAGAGGGAGATAGCCCAGTATGTTGCCAAGTGCTTGGTGTGTCAGCAGATAAAGATAGAACATCAGAGGTCAGCTGGACTTCTACATCCTTTACCAATACCCGAATGGAAGTGGGAGCACATCACCATGGATTTTGTCACGGCATTGCCTCGCAGTCCTAAAGGTAATAATGCTGTGTGGGTAATCATTGACCGTCTCACCAAGTCAGCTCACTTCATACCATTCAGGGTAGGCCAGACAACAGAGGTTCTGGCAGACAAGTACATGAAGGAGATAGTTCGTCTTCATGGAGTTCCAGTCAGTATTGTTTCAGACAGAGACACCAGATTTAGATCTCATTTCTGGGAAAGTCTCCAAGAAAGTTTGGGAACTCGTCTGAAATTCAGTACATCATATCATCCTCAGACAGACGGACAATCTGAAAGGACTATCCAGATCCTTGAAGATATGCTAAGGGCCTGCATGATTGAGTTTAAGGGATCTTGGGAAGATCATCTTCACTTGGCTGAGTTTTCTTATAACAACAGTTATCAGGCAAGTATCAGGATGGCACCTTTGAGGCACTGTATGGAAGAAAGTGCAGATCACCGATTTGTTGGGATGAAGTCGGTGAGAGGAGACTTTTGGGACCAGAGATCCTGATTCAGACAACAGAGAAAGTCAGAGCCATCAGAGATCACCTCAGGGCAGCACAGAGTAGGCAGAAGAGTTGGGCAGATTCACAGAGAAGGCCATTGGAGTTCCAGGCAGGAGATCATGTGTTCTTGAAGATATCACCTACCAAGGGAGTAATCCGGTTCGGTCTTCGTGGAAAGCTGAGTCCGAGATATATCGGCCCATTCGAGATTTTGGAGCGAGTGGGGGATGTGTCTTACAGATTGGCCTTACCTCCATCTTTGGACGGAGTGCACAATGTTTTCCACGTATCTCAGTTGAGGAAGTATGTCAAGGATGATAGTCATATTTTGGATCATTCCGAACTGGAACTGCAGCCAGATTTATCATATCAGGAGCAGCCGATGGCCATTCTGGATAGAAGTGTGAAGACACTGAAGAACAAGGCTATACCATTAGTGTTGGTGTCTTGGAACAGGCATGCGCCAGGAGAGGCCACTTAGGAACGAGAGGACGTTATCCGTGAGCGCTATCCTCAACTTTTCACATCTTGAATGGTAAGACTCTTTCCTTCTATTCTTCTCTACCGTTATCTTCCATCTTATCCTTCTCTATCTGTTACTTTTCCTGTTACCTTTCACCTTATGAAATTTCGAGGACGAAATTTTTGTAAGGTGGATAGATTGTAATACCCCGTTTCCAGAATACGTACTTAGTTGCGTATTCAGCTTTTCGATCGTATTTTTTGATTTACTTCCTGTATTTGACCGATTTCAATTTCAAATATCATTTTCTAATATATTAGATTTTATATGATTTTCTGGATTTTTCCTGAATTAAAATGAATTTCTTCAAAACCGGTGTCGACCAGTGTCACTGATCGATTCCCGAATTTTTATTTTCCAAACAGTTAGGAATTTCTAGAAAGTCCTTTAGGCTTTATTTCTTAGAATCCTGTTTTCTATCTAAATACTTTTTCTGAGAATTTTATGAATTTATGAAAATTCTAACGGAGTCGGTAGATAACTGATTCCGGGATTTTTAGTTTTAAAACTATAAAGTGTTTCTTAAAAAGGATTTCACTATTAGCCTTCATATATTATTATTGATTTTTGGTGAAATTGTCGAGTCGTTCCGAGATACTTGAATTTCGGACGATTTCGGTATTTTCCGAAATATTTTCCGTATCCTCGACTTAAACCCGGGAACTTGTCTTTTCATTATTTTATATTCTAAGTCCAAGAGTAAATATCTTCCTTTATGAATTTCTTTCCATTTTTCCTTTTCCTTTACTTCTCTTTCTCCACAACCACAAACTTTTCCCATTTTTCCAAAAATTCAAATCTCTTCCAAAATTCCAACTCCACATAATCTCACCAACCCCCCTCATTTAATGCACCTCTCTCTCTCTCTCCCATGGCCGGCCAAGTGGCCAAGAAGAGGGACACCCATCCCCTCTCCTATTTTGCAATAAACCCCCTCACATTTACATTATTTACATCTCCTTTACAAAAATCAAATCCTATATAAGTTTTCCTTTACATTCTTTTACTCTTTTTTCACTTCACCAAGAAAATAGCCTTCACCATTTCCTTCTCCATCTCAAGCCCTAACTCCAAAGCTCACCTAGGTTTTCATCTCCATCTCAAGCAACCATCACTACCTTGGATTTGGATCGCATCTCTCTCTTCGTCGGAAGTATCGCCAAGGACCTAGTTGGTGATATCATCGACAAACGATCCTTCGGAACTCGTATAAAGCTCCAAATAACCAATCCTAGTGAGTATATTTACTCACCTTGACTTGTAAACTCCTTTGTATACTTGTGTTGACAAATCATGCACACTTGTGCTATAAAAATTCTATTTTTAGATCATCAAGAACAACCACCAGAAAATCTGTTCTGTCACTGTTTTTCCCACGATTAGTCGACTTGACCTAGGGACTAGTCGACTAATCCACTTTAGTTGAAACTTAACCTTTTCCGATTTCACAGTTTTAGTCGACTAGACCAGATTTCCAGTCGACTAGAGACCCCTAGTCGACTACCCATTTCTCCCCAGTCGACTCCTGTTTTCCTGAAATAAAACATCAACTCTCTGTATCACAGACTTAGTCGACTTAAGTATCCATTAGTCGACTAGTAGTTCCCTGTTAGTCGACTACCCTTACAACCCTAGTCGACTAACTTTTCCTGAAACAGAATTACAACTCTCTGGAACCCAGTTTTAGTTGACTCATCTAGACTGTTAGTCGACTTAAGACCCCTATTAGTCGACTAATCCTTCCACCTAGTCGACTAATTCTGAATGTCTGACTTAGTTGATTTCCTATTTGAATTTGGATTTTATCTTTGATACATGTGTAACATATTATTCCTATTTATGCTTCATAACTGATATTACATGACATGTTACTTGATGGATCTCACCACTTGTTACTTCATGACTTGTTATTACATATTCTTGTTTCATGACTCGTTAAATAGTGAATATCACCTTTTATCATGCTATCTCTTAAACCAAGCATGATACACTTGACTTTTGTATAAAATGGACCAACTTACACATGGGTCGGGGGAAACATGCGGATATCGATATGTGTTCGTGTTTACAGTGGCATTAGGTATATTGTACAATTATATTTCCGGTCTGACCTGAGGGCCTCCAGGGGACCGAGGGGAGTGCTTGCTCCCTCTTCCTGATACAGTCATGACAAAGGGCATACATAAGTCCCTCCTGATAGGCCTTGCGGCTGGTTCCGTCATCAAGCAACGGAACACCCTGGACCGTGGTCCCGGGCATGCACGGGACCCACTGTAAACATAGTTCGTCGATGCAACCGCTGTTTCCAATAACAACCTTGCTTTACTAGGATATGGATCTATGTGCTCTGGGACGCTGGGTCACATAGTTAGATATCACAGTAAGACAAGTAATAATAATAAGACGTTAACTGTAGATTATTGTATCAAGATTTTATCTCTTCATGCTTTTCATACTTGTTAGTTGATATTCCTTATAACCGTTTCATCTTTCCTTATTCATGTTCCTTAGCCACTTGGCTATAGTTTGTTTATTGTTATATGTCTTGACTCCTTGGATTTGCACATTCAGATTCCGAAGCTTGGAACGAAGTGGAGCCATCCACAGAGGACCAAGCTTACCTTAGTGAGCAGGCGGACTAGTTCCAGTCCCCTCGTGCCAGACTTACCTTTTGACTCACGAGATCTTCTTTCTACTTGTGAGCTTTTTGTATACATAGTTGTATATATTTCTTTTGGACTTGGTTATGATGTAATACACATGTAATGTGTAATACTTTATAATATCCTGTGATAACTTTGTATGTGTACTTCTTGTGTTGGCATATGTATGAATACCACGTTTTGTCGGGTACTCTGATCCTTGTTGTACTTTAATGCTTAGCGTATATAAGTGAGGGCATTTTCTGACCTACGTATATACGTCGCAGTGACGTCCCGTATCCGTGGAATCGGGGCGTTACAGGTTGGTATCAGAGCTTAGGCTCTCAAACCTAAAGTACAATCAAGCAGCAAATTCTAGTAATTTGCTAATGCCAACTACAATATACAAAGTTATTAAGTCCTTCTTGATTCCTTCCTCGATTCATTCCCTTGTATCCTAAACTCCTTCCAATTGTTTTCAAATTCCAGTTATCTTTTCCCAACTCGGTATGGAGAGAAGGACGGGACGTAACCACTCCGGGCAAGCATCGAATGGACCCACGGGAGAGAATATGGATATTCTAAGGGTCATTCAGACAATGATGGAGAACCAGCAGCAGCAGACTGAGCTTCTCCGGCAAGAGTTGACAGCTCCAAAGGAACAGAGGCCGGGGAATATATCAGACTTCAGGAGGCTACAACCAGCCATATTCACGGGTGAAGAGAAACCCCTGGATGCTGAACAATGGCTGACAGACACCACAGATTTGCTGAATGCAGCCAGAGTACCAAAGGAGAACCAAGTTGAGGTCGCCAAGATTCAGTTGAAAGATGTAGCCAGAACTTGGTGGCTCGCTGAAGAGGCCAGATTGGAGAAGCCTGTCACCTGGGACACGTTCTCCAAGAGTTTCTACAGCAGATTCTTCCCTGCTACTGCTCAGAAAGATATGGAAGAGCAGTTTATCAGACTCCAGCAGTGGAACAAGTCCGTGGATGAGTATGCCGCGGAGTTTCTTAGACTTAGCCGCTTCGCGCCGTACATGGTAACGGATGAGGAGAAGCGGGCAAGCAGATTTCAGCAGGGCCTGCAGATGGATATACAAGTATTCCTAATGCCCCAGCAGCTGAAGACCTACTCAGAAGTTCTCACCATCGCTCGAGAAGTGGAGCGTGGGTTAGAGAAGAAGAAAGTGAACTTGATGAAGAACCAGGCCATGAAGAGGCCGTTTGCACCAATGGGAAGAGGAGGCCCATACAGAGCAGCAAAGGTTCAGATGAGGCAACCATTCAGACCAGCTCCTTACCAGATGGCTCGACCAGGTCCTATCTGCAACTTTTGCCAGAAACCAGGGCATTCTCAGCAGAATTGCCGGAGGGCAAATGGATTATGTTTGGTGTGTGGATCACGAGACCATGCAGTAGAGACCTGTCCACACAGGAGAATTGGGTTTGCCAACCAAGCTTTGCCGGCACCTCAAGGACCGAATGGACAGAGGGCACTTCCAGGGCCACTTGGGCAGAGGAATCAAGGACCAGTGATGAGGAGAGCTCTTCCCCTTCCTCCACAGCATGTTGTTCGCCCAGTCCAGAGAGGAGCTAGGACTGCAGCAGGGCGTGGTAGGGGTCAAGCATATAATTTGACAGCAGAAGAGGCTGAGGCTTCAGAGGAGGTGATAACAGGTAACATCAGAGTTTATTCAAAACCTGTTCTCGCTCTCTTCGATTCAGGTGCATCCCATTGTTATATCTCAGACCATTTTGTGGCTTTACATTCTATACCTGTTAGATCTTTAGACCACAAATGGGAGATTAGTACAGGGAATGGGGTAGTCATATCTTCTAGAGTCTGTACTGATTGTCCAGTAGAACTATGTGATAAGATCTTGGCCATAGATATGATCGTACTAGACACCAAAGGGTACGACGTAATCTTAGACATGACCTGGCTCAGTCAGTACCATGCAGTTATTGATTGTAGGGAGAAGAAAATTAATTTCAGAATCCCTCATCAACCGGAGTTCCAATTTAGTGGAGAAGTGAAGTCTACCAAGGGAAAGACTCGGATGACTACTTCGGAGGTTCAGAAGCGGAAGGTACCGGTGTGGAATGAATTCCCAGGAGTGTTTGCTGAGATCTCAGGACTGCCACCTGACAGGGTGATCGAGTTCTCCATTGACACAGTTCCAGGAGCAGCTCCTATATCCAAGGCTCCGTACAGGATGGCACCGACGGAGTTAGAGATTCTGAAGAAGCAACTGCAGGAATACTCAGACAAAGGATTGATTAGACCAAGTACTTCACCATGGGGAGCTCCAGTACTATTGGCGAACAAGAAGGATGGTGGTAAGAGGCTTTGTATTGATTATAGGGAATTGAACAAGGTAACCATCAAGAACAAGTATCCCTGATACCATTTGTTGTAACAAATCGGCGCTATGATTCCAATTGTTACTTCCGAAATCGATGTTTGCAGAACTTGACAATATGATGATACTTGTAAAAAGAAAACTGTTGTAAAGTAACTAATAATACCTAAACCAAAAAAATAAGAAGAAATAACACGAGGATTTAACGTGGTTCAGCCCAAACTTGACCTACGTCCACGAGGAGAAAACTTGAGAGAGCTTTATTAATAAACTCGATATAAAGAGATCCAATTTTCCTCTTGATCCAACAAGAGTATTCACCTTTCTCTTGAATGTAGACCTAGATTAAAATACTATACTCTCTCTATGCGTTTTCACCTTGCTCCTCTCTTTCTTAGCTTCTTCTGATCTCCTTTGCTTGAAATCGATTTACAATATCGGATTATAACCTTTATTTATAGGATTTTATAATACAACTCTTATTTGGACTATGAGATGATCTTGGTCATTGGAGGCTTGAAAATCTTGATCAATCATATTTGGAGTTGATTTCCTTGATCTAGAAGAATTCTAAATCCTTCAATATTTAGAAACATTCATTGAATAGAATCTGAATTTTATTCGTGCTCTTCCAGAAAAAAGAAACTCGTAAGTGCCTAAAAAGAAAATTGATTCACCTTGATTTGCTTCTTCTACTTCAAGTCATCGTCTTCTCCAACTCAATTGTATTTTCTTAGACTAACATCTTTTTTTGAAAACAAAGCAAAATTCTAACCCCCAACAAGAACAATTGGATCTCGTCGTCCACCTCGATGGAATTGCAACCGGGTTCTTTCTAACTTCCCCGGTCCTTTATCGCCATCCTCACCCTCACCGCCTCCTCCCCCGAGCGAAGAATAGACATTGGAGAGGAGAACATAAGTCCCGCAGTCAGCAGCATCGCTGCCCATGAGAATTCCAGCCACTTTCTCTCCTATGGCGAGGTTTCCGTGGACTCTACAAGCGCCGAGCAGAGAACCCCAAATGACTTGATCAGGCTCGATCTTCATCCTCGAAACAAAGTGGTAACGATAGTGCTCAATCTCGAGCTCTAACACGTAGTCCTTGGCCATGGATTCAAAAATCTCGAACCCCAAATCTACAAGACCACCATGGCTGCAAGCATTCAATGCACCAACGAAGGTAACATGTGTCGGTCTTAGACCCTCTTCAACCAGTCGCCGATACAATTGGACCGCCTCGCTGCTCCTTCCGTGCAATGAAAGTCCAGTGATCATCGAATTGTAGGAGATCACGTCCCTCTCCTCTGTTCCATCGAACACTTTTTTTTTGCATCATCCAAGCTTCCACACTTTGAGTACATATCAACAAGCGCCGAGCCCACAAACGTATTTCGTTTAATCCTATACTTGTCGATATACAAGTCAATCCATCACCCCAGCTCGAGCGTGCCCAACTTAGCACATGCAGAGAGCACGCAGACAATCAAAATAGTGGCATACACCGCATCTCTGCTCGGCATTTCGTCGAGCACCAACGCCGCATACTCAAATCTGCCACACTTGCTATAAAGCTCAATGAGCTTCGTCCCAACAAGCCTCTCAACACCGAAACCAAGCTTGAAAACCTGGGCATGGATCTGTTTCCCTTCGGTCAGAGGCGAGAGAAGGGCGCAAGCTCTGAGAACAGACGAGACAATAACAGGGTCAGGGGTGATGCACTTGCTGACCATTTGGGAGTAGAGCTAGATGGCTTGTCGGTTAGAACCTGCGGTGATCATAGCGCTGATGAGGGCGTTGTAGCGGTAGATGCCGGGGTTTTCGAGGGTGGCGAAGATTTAGAGGGCGTGGTCGGGGAATTGAGGGCGGAGAGGAGGCGGAGGATGGCTTTGGAGGGGAGGAGGGGGTGCTGGGCGTCGCCGGATTTGAAGAGGAGGGAGGGGATTTGGGAGAATTGTGTGAGGGTCTTGCATTGGTCGAGGAGAGGGATGATGAGGTGTTTTTTTTTTGAGATTTTGTGGGGTTTTTGTTTGGATTTTGAATTCAAATTGGCGGCAGAGAGGTTGCAACGGCTATGCTGAAGGAAACTATTGTGGGTGCCAGAGAGCTGGCCCGTTTGGGTCAGGCGAGAAAAGTTTGGATTCTGTGATCGGGTCCGCGTGAGAAGATTTTTATTAGAAAAGATAATACGAGTTTCAGTTACAGTGAATTTTCTGATAGTTTTTAATATTCTCGCTAAAAAACGTGCATGAAAAACTGAGTCAAATTTTGGTGGCTGATTTTTTACAGCGAAATACATATATGAAAAACTGACAACTCAGGGCACAATAAATTTTTCCAACTCTAAATGAGAAACAAACAGGCCCACACTTCTGCCTCTTATAAACGAACACAAGAAGTACCATAAATAATTTTACTTAAAATATTTTCTGGATTCATGTGATGAGAGAATTTATAAAAGATTATGAGTTTAATTTAAATTTGCCAGTTCATGAATACTTGTTCGACAAAATTTCAGAATTCATTGAATATCGAAACCAAACCAGTACGGTTTGTTTTATTTCAAAGGATCAATTACAATTTTTTTTTTGATTCAAATGTCATGGTTGGGACTTGAACACTCTCACTAACGGGCTGAGGTTGGCTCCTTCGCGTGGAGGACCAGGATGTGGTTTACACAAAACAGAAGGATTTGACAAAAAAACAAGTCTGTTAAAATTGTAATTGACTAAAGGTATTAAAAATTGAGTTTAATGAGGATATTGCCATTAGCAAGTAAAATAAATAATTATATAGTTGTAGTTCTATCTTGTTTTCAATATACAAGTCTTTTCTTGAAAGGTAAAAACTCAGAGTCTCCGCACTAATTACTCAAACTCAACCCCTGTTTGACAATAGTGGGAAACCATACCTAGAACCTCCCACTTAAGAGGGAGGAGTGTAATCAACGGGCTAACCCGCTTTCACGTGTGTGCGTGTATACATGTGTTATATTTATATGTATGTATATATGTATGTTGGTACCGACATAGACATTCACATCCGCAAACACAGATGTATATAAACTATAGTAAATCTCAGTATTAGTATCGGTGTCGGTCTATGATTTTTAGTATTAATATTGTCAATAACCCATCAATATCGACAATATAGACTCTGATATTATAAGGTCAATATTGTATCAGGCTCCAGAAAATCAAATATGATATTGCCAACATATATTAGAATTAGCTGATATTGAAAATATTGATGTACATGCCTACTTAAATACATAATTGCTGACATAATTCTTATTGAAGTAAAAAAGTTGGAAGAATTCCATACTTGAAGTACATTCTAATTAGACTGTCTGAACCATCTTCATGTACTTAATTGTTAAAGAAACTTTTGCCTTCAAGGTTTTTCTCACAATCAAGTAATCATGGGGTTGGCCTTCAATGTAAACATGTGTACATTTGTGTATAAACTACTTAAGAAATTTTCACCAACAGAACTCCAGTTCACAGATTTATGGATTTACTCTCTTTATTTATTTCCCTCATTTCTAACATATTTCAGGCTTATTTGAGGGGAAACAAGTGATGCCAAAGAGATGGCAAAGAAAGGGAACTGGTTTTCTGCACTGAAAAGGGCCTTCACAGCCTCAACTAAAGATAATACCGTCTCTGTGAGTACTATTTTGTCTGTTTCATTTCTTATGGAAAATATGGTTCAGATGAGAAATTTCTGAACTGAACTGAAACCTAGCAATAAGAAACCAACAAGTTGCAGCAGAACATTGCGATTTTGCCATTTAAGCATATGTTTCAACTTTCAAGTTGTATTGTTTTTGTTTAGAGCATTAGTAGACAGATGACCGTTCATTCACCAATGAAGTATAATCTCTGTACATAAATTACAGAGGTTTTGTTGGTTGAGTTCTAACTTAAAAGAGATGAACTGAAATCTTTCATAAATAGCATGGCTGGCAGCAATTTTTGCTGACAGATATACACCTGAGCTATGAATTCGGTTGATCTTCATTTGATATACAAGCTGTTGCCATTTTCCCTCCTTCTAGAAATGATGACTTGATACACAGCCAGTTGCAGCCCTCCTCTGTTGATTATTTCACCATGGAGCCATCCTAGCTAATTACACTTGTTACTTAGCTACCCTAAGAATTAATTCAGCCACTCTAGGAAAATAATTTAGCCACCCTAATGAGCCTCATTTGTTGATTGGGAAAGTCTTATTGAAATTCTTATCCGGTAAGGATAAGTTGTCAGAATTTATGTCCAAGAAAGAAAAGGAAAAACTCGAGATAAAGACGCTGATGCCATACAACTTTATCTAGACGATAAAGTTTTGCGGGAGGTTGTCGATGAAGATACCATTGCAGGTTTGTAGCTCAAATTAGAGGGCTTGTATATGACCAAGTCTCTGACCAACAAGCTTTACTTGAAGCATTGCTTCTTCACCCTTCGTATCAAGAATGTACGCAAATTAACGACCATTTAAATGAGCACAATAAAATTCTCATGGATTTATAAACTATTGATGTCAGAATAGATGAAGAAAATCAAGCTTTCATCTTAATGTGCTCATTACCTATTTCCTTCAAAAAACTTTGTTAAATGTATACTCCATCGAAGAGATATACTTTATTTAGAAGATGTCAAGTGAGCCTTACGCTCTAAGAAGTTAAGGCACAAAGTACCGGTCGTAGAGAGTGAATATCAAGCTGAAGGCTTGTTCGTCTGTGATTGTACAGAGAAGGATTGAGAAATATGTCAAAGAAAATTTAGATCTAAATCTAAGTTAAGAAAAATATTGAATATGACTATTGTAATAAGTTTGAACACTATAAAAAAGTTTGTTTTAAGCTTAAAGAAAAAGAAAAAAAGATGTTAGAAGGAAATCTCAAGATAAGAAATCTTCAATTTGCAGAAGAGAAGCCTCCACAATACATCAGGTTTTCTTCATTTACGATCTTTGATTCCCGCTTACGAGATGAGTGTGCTTGATTCGGATTGTTCTTATCACAAATGTCCCAACGTGGATTGATTTGTAACCTACCGCCAATTAATGGTGGGAATGTCTTGATTGAAATAACATATCCTGCAAGACAATTGGTATTGGTTCCATCAAGATTAGGATGGATGATAGTATTGTTAGAACATTGGGTAATGTTCGACATGTGTCAGATTCGAAGAAAAAAATTAATTTCTTTAGGCAACCTTGAAACCATTGACTATAAGTTTTCAGCTGAAGGTAGAGTTTTGAGAGTTAGCAAATGCTCTCTTATTATGATAAAAGAAAAGAAGGTGAACACTCTTTATATACTTAATGGTAGCACGGTGATAGGTGATGTCGTTGTGTCATTGTCAGAAGACACAGACTTAGATACTACTCATTTGTTGCATATGTAGTTAGGGCACATGAGTAAAAGAGAACTATCTATGTTGAGTAAGCAAGGGATGCTTTGCAGTAAGAAAATATGCAAGTTTGACTTTTGTGAACATTATGCTTTTGAAAAACAACACAAAATTTCTTTTGGTACAGGTGTTTCATAGGACTAAGGCACCTTAGAATACATCCATTCAGATGTTTGAGTCTCATTATCTTTTAACTTTAATTGATGATTATTTCAGAAAAATTTTAATGCATCCTCTCAAATATTAAAGCGATGTGTTTGTTATCTTCAAGCAGTAGAAGGCTATGATAAAAAGAAACATGAAAGAAGGTGAAGTGTCACAGGACTGACAACAGAATGAAGTTAATGGAGTTACAGAAATGATGAACATAACACTATTGTGAGAGCTCAGTGTATGCTCTCTAATGCTAGTTTGTCAAAGTATTTTTGGACTGAGACAGTTAGTACAACTTGCTATTTGATAAATCAGTCTCCCTCTACATTCATTGATTTTAAGACACTTGAGAAGGTATGCTATGGTATTCCTGCAAATTACTCTCACTTCGAGGATTTGGTTGCCTTGCTTATTTTCTTGTAAATGATGGTAAGCTTGAATCTAGAGTAAAAAAAAACTATATTTCTTGGTATACTATTGGAACGAAGGGATACAGGTTGTGGTATATTGATCCTAAGTCACTTAAGTTTGTTCTTAGTAGGCATGTTACTTTAGATAAAAATTTCATGCTCCAACCGAGAAAGAAGTCAGTTGTTGATGCTACGGCTTAGAAGAGAAAGCAAGCAAGCAGGTAAAACTTGAGAGCAAAATTGTAAAATGAGTGCAGTTGATCACTCACGTTGAACCAGTTGATGTTGCTCAAGGTTCAACTTCGACTGATGATAAACCTCCAAAGCAACAGTATTGCTACGTGGAGAGAAAGAAGGCAAATCCATCCACCTAAAGCTAATATGTCTATGCAGATATAGTCATTTGTGCTCAAGTGTGACAAAATCTATTGGGATTTCAGAGCCTTCTACCTATAAGGAGGCTATTAGTTCTGGTGAAGCTGCAGAATGAACTACTGCTATGACTAAAAAGATGGAGTCACCTAACAAGAATCAGATATGGGAGTTAGTGAAGCCGACAGGAGACAGAAAATTATTGGCTGCAAATGGGTTTTCAAGAAGAAAGAAGAAATTTTAGGTGTTGTGTTTGTAAAATGTAAAGCATGCTTAGTAGCTAAAGGCTATAATTAGACTGAGGGTACCAACTTCAATGAAGTATTATCTCCAGTTGTGAAGCACACTTTTATCCTTGTGTTGCTAGCCGTGGTTGCTTGGTTCGATCTGCATCTTGAGCAACTTAATGTGAAAATAAATTTTCTTCATGGTGAGCTTGAGGAGCAGATCTTTATGTATCAGCCAGAGGAATTTGTCATTGAAGACAAAAAAGACTACGTGTGAGATTAAAGAAATCTCTTTATGATTTGAAGCAGTCATGTAGACAGTGGCATTTGAAATTTGATACTTTAATGATTGAGCATGGTTACTTTAGGAGTAAATATAATAGTAATGCTTATCACCAAAAACTTAATGATGGTTCTTTTGTATATTTGCTTTTGTATGAAATATTGGTTGTACCTAAAGACATGTGTGAAGTTGATAAGTTGAAAACTCTGCTAAAACAAGAGTTTGAGATGAAAGATTCGAGAGCAGTAAAGAAGATATTGGGAATGAAAAGTCACAGGAACATGCGAGAGGAAAAATCATGCCTATCTCAGAAGAAATAGATCGAGAAGGTGTTGGAGAGGTTTTGTATGCTTGATGCCAAATCTGTGAAGACTCTACTTGCAGCTTATTTTTGGCTTTTGTCTTCTCAAACCGATGAAGAGAAGAAGTATATGTATCGTGTATCCTATGTCAGTGCAATGGGAAGTATTATTTATGCTATGGTGTGCACTCGATCAAACATTTCACGTGCAACCAATGTCGTTAGACGATATATGGACAAGCCTGGAAAAGGTCATTGGCATGCATTGCCATATTAAAATGATATACTAATATTGGTCAGTACTTTGGCAGAGGATCTAATTTTGATAGAATTTTTTTCTTTTTTAAAAATTTCCACTATTCTTTACATATTATTCTATTTTTTCTATCTTTAATTTTTTTTTATTTTTTATTATTCCTTATCCTTTCAGATTTTTGCCTTCTATATCCTCTTTCATATTTTTATTTTATTTTTTATTCTGATTTTGTTTTATATTTAAAACTCTTTCTTTTCCTTAAATCAAATACAAAATAACAATTTTCGTGTTATGGGAGTTGGGGCCCACATTGTTTCTCTAGGGATATTTCTTTCTTGAGCCCGTTCAGATAGTGGGTCCCAAGAGTTCGGCCTCAAACGGATATTTATCAAAAAAAGAAAGTATATGGAGAAAAAAAAATCAACTCCCCTCTCATCATCATCCTCGCAAATATCTTAGAGGAGCAAATCAATCGATAGCAGCAATCAAATGATATTTATCAAAAAAGAAAGTATGAGAAAAAAAAACAATCAACCCCCATCTCATCATCATCCTCTCAAATATCTTAGAGGAGCAAATCAATTGATAGCAACAATAGGGGTGGCATTAAAATGACCTTTGGTATTGTAGGTTTGGGATTCCCAAGATGTTAATTTTTAAAAATTTTGGAGTTGTCAAAAGGTTTTCAGAAATTTTGGGTTCCTTAAAATTTTAAAATAATTGAAAGTATTACAAGAAGGAAGAAAATTATATAAGGATTTTTTGAGTTTCAAAAGAGGAGGAAAAAGATCATCATTTTTAAAAACTTTCAGATATTTTTTTTTTTGAACTTTAATAAATGAGAATGGAGATGATAAAAAATTAGACTTTTAAGATCTCTTGATTGATGAGGAGAAAAGAGATCAAATTTGAAAACATTAGAACTTCTAAGAATTTTAAAAGGGAGAGGAAGAAGAAGGTCAAAATTGGATATTTAGAAACCTTTGAATTCTACAAAAGAGGAGAAAGAAAATTATGTGGATTTAAGAAAAATTTAGAAAACTTTTACCATGAGAAGGAATGTCTTTAAAAGTTAAAAGTTTCTTTAAAGACTTAGAAAATTTACTTAGTTTACTTAGGTCAAAAATTAGCTGAGCTCCCATCTGTTTGAGGGCTTTTTTCCCTCACCCAATCATTTGGGGCTGAAGTGTGAAGACCTTGGAACTTTTCCACCCAATTAATTATAGTCATATCATATTCATTTTGTTTTCTTTTTTTTTTATTTAAACTTTTATTTATTTGAGGAGAGAAATTTTGTTCTTGGCATGCAGAGAGTGCACAAAAGAAGCACATTAGCTGACAGAGTGATCAGAAGTTTGAACCAGAAGAACAAGGGACTTTTCCATTAGTCACATTATAATCCAATGATACTTGAAACTTTTTTGCATAGAGCTTTTAATATACAATAATTCTCTCCCCAATACAATGTGTCCCCTAGAATCAAGAATCTCATACCCAATTATATAAGTGGGCTGCTCTTATCCTTGATAAGAGTTTTACTCCTTGAGTTTTTCCCATAAAGCATATAGTTTAGAATATTGAATTCAAAAAGTGGTGTCCTCTCACAAAATATTTATCAAACTTCCTTTTAGGGTTTATTTGGCTGAAAAAGTCCAATTTGGATTTCTGATAAAGTCAAAAATTCAAATGGAAAAGTTCAGTCTGCACCCTTGCCAGTTTCTGATGCTCTAGTCAGTAAAATGTGATTCTTATGGTTCTAACTCTTTTGTTTGCTCATTTTGAAGAGGAAACCTATAGGGTTGCAGATAGAAGAAATTTTCTTCTTATTTTTTGTCAACCAAACACACATGCTAAAAAAAAGGAGCAGGATCCACAAATTGGAACATTTTCTCTGAAACAAACAGTCCCTTGTGATTGCATGAGCTATTTCTCCCAATGAAAAAGAGGGTTGGGATAAATAGTTTTAAAAATTAAAAAAATTGTCTAGGTCTTCTTTTAATTTTAACAAAAGCCAAAAGAAAAGATATTTTATATGGTTAAAATCCCGGCATCAATATCAAATATTTGATTTTAATATCAGTATCTTCAATATTGATTATCAACTTTAGAAATGTTGGATCATATCCTCAACATTATCCCTAACATCAACTAACATTATAGAAATAATATCCTACCGGGTGCCTCAATGTCTGATGCGATATTGCCGATGTATATCGGAATTAGGCGATATCTGAAACCACGATGATATGAAATTAAATTTAGGAACTTTACATAACTCAGTAACACGTATGCATTGCAGCATGCATGTATTTTATGAGTAAATAACAAACTAAAATATTAAAAAGTCAATGGCTTTGATTTTACTCTTATATTAGAATTTAATAGAGAGATGCGATGCCATACGCATCTTTGCTTGATTCGGGCTAATCCGCTGACATGGAAACGTGATTCACTGGCCTGTTTGGATTTAAGGAATTGGTGTGAAGTGAGGAAGTAGGAAGTAAGATTTATTTCCTTTAGGAAAAAGGGAATTGAGTAGTAAGTTTTCTGGTGTTTGGATTGTGTTGGGAAGTGTGGTTTGGAAAATGTTTTGTCTTTTCCGGTGTTTGGATGGTAATGGAAAGTGAAAGTGGAAAAGTTGACCGCAAAGTTGACCGCAAAATAATATTAAAATAAAAATTAATTAAGAAAAATAAAAAATAGATTATAATTAGAATGCAAGTGAGATTTACATGACCAAAAAATTAACTGTTTTATGCTACAACTTATTATAAATGAGATTTACATGACCACAAAATTAACTGTAGCACTCTGAAAGTGAGGAAATGGTTGTGTAAAAGAGAGATGAAAAAGGGAAAAAGGGTTTTCTTATTTTCCTTTTCCGGTGTTTGGATAGATAGGGAAATGAGCAATTATACTTCCCCAGTTCCTTACTTCCGCCCACTTCCTTGCATCCAAACAAACCCTCAAACCCTAAAAAATTTCCTTGGTCAAAAGCAGCCGAAGAGAAGTGAACACATACATTCCTTGTGAAATGGCCAGTTAAAGGGGAAAAAAAAAGTGAGGGTTCTTCTACTTCTTCTTCTTCTTCTTCTTTCTCTAGTGTTTTTTTTTTATTATTATTTCAAAATTCTTTGATCTCACTTAGAATAAAATTAGAAGAGAAGTGAATGCATACATATTTTTCTTTTTGTGGGTCTCTAGATGGTCTACCTTGTAATTTAAAGTCAAATTTGGGCACTTGTACAAGCAAGCTATTCTTCCTTGGCAATCCACTTGGCTAAATTGTTTGGTGAGATACTAAATATGCAAATTCAAAGTTTCAACTTGTGAAATATAGCGGTTTGTGGAAGCCATTTGTGATTCACATCTACATTACGAGTAATATTAATTAAGGTTAATTATTAATACACTCTCTGTGTTGTAAACACTAGAACAGATACAACCGCTCAATTTTTTTATTGGCAAACAGACCTCCTGTTTTCATATTTTTTAATTCAAATTGGATTAATTTCATATTTTTTTAATTCCCTAATTGCTTCCTTCTACTCATATGAAATCAACTCAATTTGAATTAAAAAAAATTATAAAAGTAGAGAGTCTGTCTGCTAATAAAAGAATTAAGGGGGTGTATCTGCTCCAGTATTTATAATATAGGAGTGTATCTGCAATCAACCCTATTAATCATCCTCGAGCTGACATATTCATTTCTTTTCTTTTATGAAGTTTTTTCTTCCCCCCTCACATATGAGGTTTCTCTCTCTTCGATCGTTTTTCACTCCCCTCGTAGTTTTCCTCCTCTCAAAATGCAAGATTATGAGTTTTCATACTTCTTAGACCCTGACCATGAAGAAGAGAATGTTTTCTCAACAACTATTTAAATTAATCATGGACGAAATTCAAACCACACTCCCATTTCAAGTTCACAAACGAATTATAGCTTAATAATAATATAGTTTTAGCCTAAAATAAAATATGTAAGAGAAATTTTTTTGTTTTTTTTTTGATACCCAGAATTATGAAGCCCTAAGACATTACGATGAGATGTCTCCTACTATCTACTGATGTTGAGTTGGGCCTGTTTGGGGGAGGAAAAAAAAATTGAAACACTGCGACGCCATCAACTCCTCTTCGTTTCACACACGCGGGGTTCACACGGATTCGGTTCATGTGTGTGAACCATACACACATACAATAAGAGGGCTAATTCGGCGTTGACACGTGTACTGATCCTCTTATAATCTCTTATAATATGTGTGTGAGGCCCAGGCATATAACATATTATAAGAGGATCAGTATACGTGTCAACGCCTGATTGGCCCTCTTATTATATGTGGCTCACACACATGAACCGAACCCGGGTTCACACTTGCCTCTTCTCGAGTGTTTTCTCCCCTTAACCTTCAGAATTGCTGGCCCCCACTGTAATGATATTTTTTTGTGTGTGTGAACCAAACGCATGCTCTGCAAAACGCTGGGAGCTGTCGCGACTGTCAATTTTCTCGCGGCCTGTTTTTTGCCGATCCAAACGAGCCAAGAGAAGATGAAAATGAGACATATGATAAGTTGTTCCTCATGATCTGTGGGCTTAGCTCCAGGTGACAAATGGCAAATTGGGCATGATGGAGAGTAGAGAACCAAACTTGGAGTGCATCCAAATATCTGAGATGTGATGTGCAAGAAGAGCATGGCCTCGGGGGTCAACCTCTAACCCTAACCTACGTGTCTGCTTAGCTTGACTTTGATTCTGAGTGAAGATCTCTTGTAATAATTCTACTACTGAAACAAGCCGCAATAGCTATTATTTAGAGCGTGTTTGGTAAGTTGCAAAACGTTTGCAAAATACAAAAAGTTTTGCAACTTTACATTTAAAGTTGTTTGGTTTCGTTTGCAAAATGCAAAATGCAAAACACTTTTGCAACTCTTCTTTTCCCACTTGCAGTTGCTACAGTTAAATTTGTGGTCATGTAAATCTCACTTTTACACTCATATTTTCCCACTTGCAGTTGCTACAGTTAATTTTGTGGTCATGTAACTGTCACTTGTAGTATACTTACAGTTCAAAACAGTTACTTGATAATCAATATATAATTAAATATTATTAAATATTTAATATTTTAATAGTGTTCAATTTTTTATTTAATTATTTAATTATTTTATATTTTTAATCTTTAACTTTTTTATTGTTTTAATATTTAATATTTTACTATTTTAATTTAATATTTTAATTTAATATTTATTATTTTATTAATACTTATTCCATTTTTTATTATTTTATTTAGAGTTAATATTTTATTAATATAACAATATTATACTTTAATATAAAATTACTATATATTTAATTATTTATTTTTAATATAAAAAATTACTTTATTAATATCATAATATATTTTATTATTATATTAATATTTTATTATGTTAATATTGTAATAATAATTCAGTATAATAATATTATAATGATAATTTATTATTAAATTATAATTATATTTTACTTTATTAATTTTATATTTCTATAATATTACAATAATATTATAATAAAATTTATATTATAATAATTTTCAAGTATTTTTAATATTATAATATTATAACTATATTTTATTATTGTTGTAACATTTTTTAATATTTATATTTTATTAGTATTCTTAAAATTTTATTAATGTTCTTTAGATTTTTTTAAATTTTATATTATTTATTTAGTTAATATTTTAGTAATATTTTACTATTTATACTAATATTTTATTAATATTATTTTTATAAATAAAATATTAAGATTATTAATTTTTTATCTCAAATTTATTAATACAATTTAATTTGCAATAGTAGATTTAATTTAATAGTATTTATAATATTTAAATCACTGCTACAGTTAATTTTGTGGTCAACTTTTCCACTTACACTTTTACATTACCAACCAAATACCGTAAAACACAATATACTTTACCATTTACACTTTCAGTTTATCAACCAAACACCGTAAAACACAATATACTTTTCCATTTACACTTCACTTTATCAACCAAACACCGTAAAACACAATATATTTTCTCTGCTACAGTTCACTTTTTCCATTCTCATTTTACGACTTACGACTTGCGACGTTTTGCAACGAAACAAACAGGCCCTGACTGTAATAAAAGAAGATAATCACCTCTAACATGCTTGTTTCTAGCAAGAGAGTGGACAAATTTAACATTTGTTGTAAACATGTTGAAAGGATTCAAGATTTCTATTAAAAAATTTCACTTATTTAAACTTTTTCTGAAAAACGAAAAAATATAGTTTTATTTGAATTTGAGACTTTTCATAATCTGTTTCTTGGCTTTTTCAGTAAACCGGGCACGCTATTCATTTGAAAATAAAGATGGTAATAGAAAACAAAATTTGAACCGTCTCAAAATACTAGCTTGTGATATTTATAAATATTGAAGAACTTGAGACATCATTTCAAAAGATTAGTCTTCTAGATGGAGTTATCGAAATTCTTATACTCAAGACAGTCTCCCCGATAAGGGTAACTTTCTTCACAATGAAAGATCAAATACTCCATCCCGCAAAGGAGCACCACTATCAAATATCTCGCGAGCCAAATTGCTTTACAGGAACTCGAGTATGACTCTGATACCAATTGAAGGAATTGGAGCACCATCCTAAAAGACTAGCCTTCTAAGTGGGAGTTACTCAAATCATTATATATTTAAGATCATCCTAATGTTTAGCTTATGTGGGATTATTTGTTCGATTCAAGCCCCAACAAATATTAATATTTTTTAATAGATTATATATGTTGTTTCATGCTTGCCTGCAAAGTTTACAGGAAAAATCTTACAACCAAGACCCCAACAGCTATAAGTTTTCTGCTGAAGGTGGAGATTTAAGAGTTAGCAAATGCTCTCTTGTTGTTATGAAAAAAAAGAAGGTGAATACTCTTTATATCCTTAAAGATAGCACGGTAACAGGTGATACCAATGTGTCATTATCGGAAGACCCAGACTTAGATACTACTCATTTGTTGCATATGCGGTTAGGATACATGAGTGAGAGAGAACTACCTATGTTGAGTAAGCAAGACATGCCTTGCGCTCAGAAAATATGCAGGTTTGACTTTTGCGAACATTGTGTTTCTAAAAAACTGTTAGATCTAAATTTATTCCATACAAGATCTACACATATACTGTAAGCCTCTTTATCATGATCAAAGGGAAGGAGGATTTTAGGCATACCTGATTCCATCGCGAGGATGCCGAATATTGCACGATCTCGAAGGCGCCGGAGTTGAGGGAGAGGATTCTTCTCTCCAGCCACCAAGTTCTCTTCTTTATTCTTAGAGGAGATGAGAGGCCTCTAAGAGAGAGATGATTATTCTTATTGGTGGAGAGGGAACCCTACTCATGATATATATAGCATCAAGAAACCCTAGTTCAACTCATCATAGATCTAGGCCCTTGATTTATAACACGAGTTCCACACGTGTGATGAGTCCCACATTCTAATTTAAATACACTCATGGCTAAGTGTAATTGAAAACGTGTCTAGACCCAAACCATTTAGGTTTGATCAATTCTTTATTGGGTCAAACAATATAGGTTAAGTGGACGGGTGCAAATATCCAATTGACTTGATTAGGCCCAAAATAAATTAGACTTTAAAACTAATAAGTCTAAAAATCTCCCACTTGGGCCAAGCAAGTCATACTGAATAGATATTATGCATAACTTTATGACGTCAAAAACCTTTAACCGCCGACAAATCACGTTTCAAAACAATCTGGTCCATTAAGAGTCCTGCCACCGAACATGGCGATCGTTACCTTCTGTATAATCGAGGTAGGACCTTCCACATCACAAGTTTCAGAACCCCTAACGACATAGATCAAATGTGGACGTGTGGCATGGAAATGTCCTCTGATCAAATAAGGTACAATTCCAACTGGTTTCCACTTTATGACTCCAACGAGTCTAGCCTTATGACTCCAACGAGTCTCACTTTATGACTCCAACGAGTCTAACTGCTAATTCAACAAACTCAAATGCGCAAAAGTAAACTTTAGGAAAAGCAGTTATAAATTTGTTTATCAGAATCAACAAATATCCATAAAGTGCACTTAGAAATAATATTTGTTACATAAAATTATCCACTCCCACAAAATCAGGATATCATAATGACTAGTCATCCCCATATGAGCAATATGCTCTAAGAATACTTTAGGTGAAAGTCCTTTAATGAGTGGATCTGTAATGTTAAGAATAGTGTCATCACTATCAACAGACAAAATATGATTCCGAACTTTATTATTAATGACAAGAAACTTGATGTCGATATGCTTCGACTTTACTGAACTCTTGTCACTATTGCAGTAGAGCTTTATAGCTCTTATTGTCACAGTGTAGCTATAATAGCCTCTCGACTAAATCCACCATCTTCCTACAATAAGGAAAATGTAAAAAATGAAGTGGACTTCCTATTGTCGATACATACAGCATAATCTGAATCTGTGTATCCGATCAGCTGCAACTGATCAGATTTCATGTAGTCTTCTATTGATATCGCATTACCTTCTTGACAGTCTTCCAGAGATCAATCCCATGATTGATCAAGTTTCTGTCAAGTTTCTCAACGGTATATGCTATGTCTGGATGGGTACAAACTTGAGCACACATCAAACTTTCAACCGCCAATGCATATGGAATGTCTTTCATTTGCTCTTTCCGTAGATCGTTCTTGGGACATTGGAGTAGACTCAACTTATCTCCCTTAGTGACATGCGCATCACCCAAAAAGCAATTCTTCATGCCATATCTATCTAGCACCTTATCGATATAGGCCTTTTGTGATAAACCTAATATTCCACGTGTCCTGTCACGTTGAATCTGGATGCCTATCACAAAAGAAGCGTCTCCAAGATCTTTCATCTCAAAATTCTTTGAGAGAAAACTCTTGGTCTCAAGTAGAAAATCTATATCGTTACTTGTTAATAGAATGTCATCCACATATAGCACAAGAAATATAAATCTACTCCCTTTAAATTTATGGTAAATACATTGATCAACTATATTTTCCTTAAAATCAAAATCGGATATTACTTGATCAAATTTCAAATACTATTGACGGGATGCTTGCTTTAAACCATAAATGAATTTCTTTATTTGCAAACCAAATATTATGAAACTTTTACTTTAAAACTTTATGGTTGCACCATATAGATTTCCTTCTTAATGCTACCATTAAGAAAGGCAATCTTAACATCCATTTGGTATAACTCCAGGTCAAAGCGAACCACGAGTGCCATAATAATCTTAAAAGAATGCTTCATGAAAACTAGGGAGAAAGTCTCCTTATATAATCAATGCCCTTTCTTTGAGTGAATCCCTTTGTGACAAGATGTGCCTTATACCTTTTGACATTACCTTTCGAATCCCGCTTGGTTTTGAATACTCATTTACAACCAATCGGTTTCTTTCCTTCAGGCAACTCTACTAAATCCCAAACATCATTGTCCTTTATGGATTTTAACTCATCTTTCATGACATTTGACCACTTAGTGGAGTGAATGTTGAGTTTGGCCTCATTCAAGGATGTGGGGTCATCCTCTAGCCTTATGTCAAACTCATGCTATTGGAGATAAACTATATATAGTCATTTGCAATGACTGATCTCCTCTCCCTAGTTGATCTCCTAAGGGACTTGTGGTTGAGAATTTTCAATTTCTACCTCACCAGCATGATCTATTTCAGGATGAACTGTATATGTATCTTGTAAGGATGCAACTGTATTTTCATCTTGAAGTGGAACAACTACTTTATCATTTGGAACAATTTGTCATGGGTATAACAATATGTTCTTCCTTAAATATGAAATCTTTATGTAGTTGACTCCTACTGTTCTGAATATTCTCAAAAAAAATTAGCAATCCGTCTTTATTTTCTTAGTGGAGGGACAATAAAACTTAAAGCCTTTATACCTCTCAGAATACCATACTCATAAACAGCTAACTGTCCTTGAGTCCAACTTCTTCTCATATGGTATATATGGCCGAGCTTCCGCTGGACAAACCCAAACATGTAGATGCCTAATACTGAGAGTTTTCTCAGTCCATAACTCATACGGGGTTTTAGTTACTGTTTTGCTAGGTATTCTATTAAGGAAGTGACAACCATTTTTAAGGCTTTAATATATAATGACTCAGGTAGAGTAGTGTGAGCTATCATACTCTCAATCATATCCTTTAGTGTGTGATTTTATCTCTCAGTAATACCATTTTGACGAGGTGTCCCTGATATGGTATACTAAGCGACAATACCACTCTTTTAGAAATTAACAAATGATTCTGGACATTTACCTAATTCGTCATATCAGTCATAGTACTCACCACCATGATCAAATCTAACGGCTTTAAACATGTCCAATGATTGAGATTTCTCATGGAACAAGTGTAGGTACCTATAACGAGAGTAATTGTCTGTAAAAGTGATGAAATATTCATGACCATTCCAAGAAGCTGTAGGGAATGGACCACAAATGTCTGTATACACCAAATTAAGACACCTGAACTTCGTCTAGTACCAAACTTTCTAATGTTTCTTTAATTAATTTTCGCTTAGTGCCTATGCTATTCACATATAGAGATTCAGTATATAAAGCATGAAGTTTCAATTTATATAGCCATCAATCAGAATTCTAGTACCAACAACTTTAGATTTGAAAAGTAGACTAAGCATTTCATTATCAAGAGTGACAGTAAAACTAGATCTGTCTAACAAATGAAATAGAAATATGATTCCGCCTAAAAAGACGGTACATATAAATTCTCATCCAAATCTAAAACAAAAAACCAGAATCTAATTTTGTAACACCCCGCTCCCGGAATACGTACTTAGTTGCGTATTCAGATTTTTGATCGTATTTTTCGATTTACTTCTTGTATTTTTTTGTATTATGAATTAATTACATGAACGTTTTATCTTGGATTTGGATTCGTGGACTCGGAGTCAGCCCTAGTCTGAACCGAGGGCCCGATCCTAGAGTATTACTCGATTTGGTCTTTTTACTATTCCGATTTGACCGATTTCAGTTTTGAACATCGTTTTCCAATATTTTAGATTTTCTATGATTTTCTGGAAATTTTTTGAATTAAGTTGAAAATCTTCAAAACGGTGTCGACCAGTACCGCTGACCGATTCCCGGATTTTTAATTTACAAACTAATTGGAATTACTAAAAGTGTCTTTAGACATTATTTCTCAAAATCACATTTCCTATTTAAATACCTTTTTCTGAGGATTTTATGAATTTATGGAAATTCCACCGGAGTCGGTATCGGCCAGTATCGCTGGTTGATTCCGGGACTATCGGGATTGAATTTCTGAATTCCGCTTTCACTTTACTTCTTAAAATCATATTTTACTCCTTAATACATTTTCTGGGATTTTTCAGAATTTATCAAAATCCGGCCGACCCGGTGTGGACCGGTATCGGCGGCTGACTTCCGGATTTTTAATTTGAAAACGGGATTTTATTTTGGAAAACCGATTTCGTATTATTCCTCTGGATGACATTTTCTACCTTCGGGTATTTTTGGGGATTTTTCTGGAACAGTCGATTTTCGCGACCATATTATAATATTATTATTTTTCCAATTCATTCTTTTCTTTCTTTCTTTCTTTCCTTTTTCTTTTCCCCACTTACTCAGCCCACTCCCCCCACGTGGGAGACACCAACCCCCCTCTCTCATTAATTCCCTCTCCCATCACCATCACTATCTCTCTCTCTCCTTTTACTTTTTCTTTTTCTTTCTTTTTCTTTCCTTTCCTTTTTCATTTCTCTTCTTCTCTTCTCCTTATTTCTTCTTCCTCATCTCCTCCAAGAGAGCCCAGCCGACCCCATCACCGGCCACCACCTCCGCCCCTCGTCGCCGGCGAGGACTCCCCAAAACTCCGGCCATCTCCCATCTCCTCTCTCTTCTTCCTTCTTTTCTTTTCTTCCCTTTCCTTTCCTCCTTTTGGATCCGGCCAACCACCTCCTCGCCGGACTTCCTCTCCTCCGGCGCTGCCCCGGCGAGGGCAGACCGCAGCCGGCGTGAGGCCGGCGGCCTCGGGCGCGGCCAGGGGGCCTTAGGCCCCCCTGAGTGCAGTTGTTGAGGGGGCAAAGCCCCCTGCTCCTGTGTTTTCTCCCTGGTCCTTTTCTCTCTCCCCGCGCATCTTTCTCTCTCTCCCCCCGCGCATCTCTCTCTCTCTCCCGCGCATCTCTCTCTCTCTCTCCCCGCGCATCTCTCTCTCTCTCCCCGCGCATCTCTCTCTCTCTCCCCCCGCGCATCTCTCTCTCTCTCCCCGCGCATCTCTCTCTCTCTCTCCCCCGCGCATCTTTCTCTCTCTCCCCCGCGCATCTCTCTCTCTCTCCCCGCGCATCTCTCTCTCTCTCTCTCCCCGCGCATCTCTCTCTCTCCCCGCGCATCTTTCTCTCTCTCCCCCCGCGCATCTCTCTCTCTCCCCGCGCATCTCTCTCTCTCTCTCCCCCCGCGCATCTCTCTCTCTCTCCCCGCGCATCTCTCTCTCTCTCTCTCTCTCTCCCGCGCGTCTCTCTTTCTCTCTCCCGCGCGTTTTCTCTCTCTCTCTCTCTCTCTCTCTCTCTCTCTCTCTCTCTCACAGGGTTCAGTTTTGCTTTGGGCACCCATGTCTGATTAAAGGGCTGATATGAGTGCCTCTTCTAAGTGGTGTCTCGTATTTATTCAAATAGCATGACTCCCCCCTCTCTTTCTCTCTCATGTATTATCTCTCTCTCTAGACCTCCCTGACTCTCTCTGATTAATTGCCGACACGGATCTCACCCCCGCGTGCGGGCGACCTCTTTTTGACGCGGCCCTCGCGTTATTGTATCGTCACGACGCGGGGCTAATAACCGCGTCTGTGATCTCCTCGTGCTAACGCGACACGGGATCCACGACCGCGTCCGCGTTTCCCTCGTGCCCTGATTTGAACGCGGGTCTCGAACCCCGCGTTTGTGGTGTCTTCACAACGCGACTCCCGCGTTTGTGATTCCCGCGTCCGCGTTCTTCTCCGTTGGCAAGACTTAGGGCCGGTACCCTCCTTTTGGATTGGGGCCGAACATCCCTTCGTCGGGCACAACAAAGGAAGCACCTTTCCTCCCCTCTGTTTGTTCCTAACGCGGATCTTAACCCCGCGTCTGGGCAATCCCTTGACGCGCTTCCCGCGTTTCTGCATTTAGCACGACGCAGAGCCTATTCCCCGCGTCTGCTCTTTCCCGCGTCTGTTATTCCTGCGAGGCAGACTCCCGCGTCTGCGTCCCTCGCGTCTCACTTTCCAGAACCGCGTCTCCCTGTGTCTCCTTCTCTCCCTATATTTATGTTATTATATTTATGGCGCGTGCGCGAGTTCCAGGGATTCCAGACTTTTCGGCTTTCCGGTGATTTAGGCGAGTGTTCTCGCTCTCGCCTCCATTTGGGATTCCCCGCTTTGTCGGGTCGATATGTATTTTACTTCATGTTTCCATGTATTTTGTATTGGGCTGAGTCCCTGTATCTGTGTATGGCCGAGTGCCTATATCTGGACATGTATTGCTCTGTGACGAATGCTTGTACTAGGGTAGTTTCCTTCTTGTACATATACCATGCCTGTGATGTATTGTACTGCCTTATACCATACTTGGCTTCAGGACCCCTTCAACCTCCGGTCACTCACTATCTCGAAAGAGAGGTGATTGGGACCGGCAGGTCTCTCAGTTCAGCCTCCGGTCCCTCACTGTCTCGGAAGAGGCGTGATTGGGATCGTCCGGTTTCTCAGCTCCGTCTGGTGAGCATGCTTAGCGCTCAGTGCTTTATCCACTAAATTCGTTTAGGCGAGTTGCTGCCGGATTTTCTACTCGTATCTTGATCCGAGTATCCCGGTAACCTCGCAGAGCGCATTAGTGTCTAAACTGTTCGCTGCCTGTGCTTCCAGCTTGTTCAGCTCCGCCTGGTTATCATGATCAGCGTTCAGCGCTTTACCACTAGATTCGTCTAGGCGAGTTGCTGCCGGATTTACCGCTCGTACTTCAGTCGAGTCGTCCCGGTAACCTCGCCAGATGCTCCAGTGTTAAATACTGTTTGCTGTCTGTACTTCCAACTTGCTTAGCTCCGCTTTGTTTGTGCTCAGCTACTATTCTACCCCATGCCATTACTTCATGCCTGACACCTGTCTATACTACTTGTCGTTTTCATATTACTTTTAACACATGTATATCACCTGTCAACTGATGTATTATCATCTAACACCTGACATGCTACTACTTGGCAAGACCCCTTGTTATGATATGACTTGCCACCGGATTATTATCAATCTCTTGACATGACTGGTTACCTGTCTAATATCATCATCCTGTCATGCTATCACTTGACACCCAGCATGATATACTTGACCTGTGATTATCACATTTACGGGAATCCTGCCTTGTTATCCTGTACTATGTACAGTGACCTGATATCCTGTATCATGATCAGTGACCTGTTATCCTGTATTATATACAGTGACCTGAACTCCTGAATTCCTGATCATGTCCTGCTCTTGTTTTTCCCGTAAATTGATAATTAACCTAATAAATCATAAAAGGAACAACTTGCATCGGGTCGGGGGAAACATGCGGCTATCAATATGTGTTCGTGTTTACAGTGGTACTAGGCATGTTGTGCAACTAAAACTTCCGGTCTGACCTGTGGGCCTCCAGGCAACCGAGGGGAGTGCTGGCTCCCTCCTCCTGAATCATGATAAGGGCATACATAAGTCCCTCCTGTTAGCCTTGCGGCAGGTTCCGTCACCAAGCAACGGAACAATCCTGGGCCGTGGTCCCGGGTATGTACGGGACCCACTGTAAACATAGTTCGTTGATACCCCCGCTGGTTTCCAATAACAACCTTGCTTTACTCAGATATGGATCTATGTGTGCTGGGACGCTAGTTCACATAGCTAGATATCAGGGTAAGACGAGTATATAATAATAACAATAATAAGATGCTAATTGTGGGCGTTGTATACGCTTGGATTACGGTGACATGAGATAAAGGTATATAGATGAGGGTTTCCTTGTTTGGATTACTCCCTCGAGGTACTAGTCTCATGAGGCCGTAGCTTAAGCTTATATAATGCCCTTTCATTTTTACCATATTGCTTGTGCTGGTTTTACCTCGGATTTTCGGTTTTATGAGTATTATCGTATTAACTGCTCATGCCCTGCTTTATCCCTGGTATCCATCTGCCTCCTGTTCATTATCTTATCATGCCCTGAGTGCAGTCGGATTGTATGTGCTTGGATTATGGTGACATAAGATAAGGGTATATATATGAGGGTTTCCTTGTTTGGATTATTCCTTCGACGTACTAGTCTTATGGAGCCGTGATCTGAAACCATACAATCAGATTTGCTCATTCTCAGCTTTATTTGGTCTATTGCTTTACATATGCTTATCCTTGCTCGCCACTTGGCTTTAGTATCACCACTCGCCTGGGGAGTTTCATCTGACTCCCCTGGATTCTCATGTCCAGGTCATGGAGCTTGGAGCCTGTGGATTCTCACTGTTGCTGATCAGAGTGGCGCGGCGGTAGCGTGGATCTCCAGCAGACCGTTCAGAGCTCTATTCTTCCAGGCCCCCTGTGTGCCTCTCGAGTTTTCCTTTAGTAAACTCGTGAGTGCCCTTTTGTACTATTCATTCATGTACATCTGCTTGTAATCTCGCAATTGCGCATGTCAGTGACGTAATATTCATGTAATATTGGATCACCTTTTGTGATAACTTTGTAATTGTACTCATGTGTTGGAATGTATAATGCACCACTTGCTTCCGTACTCTGATTCTTGCCTGTACTGATGCTTAGCGTATATACGTGAGGGTACTTCTGACTTGCGTATATACGTTGCAGTAATGTCTCCGTATCCGCCAGGATCGGGGCGTTACAGGTTGGTATCAGAGCCTAGGCTCTCACCTCCTCAGTACGTCCAGACGGCAAATTAATGGTAAAGAAATTTGCAACTGGAATGCATGAGTCTTGGTTATACAATCTAACTACAAGTACAAAGTTATCCATTCTCTCTTGATAATCTTATCCTTGAATTCTGAAGTTCTCCCATCCTTTCATACTTCAGTTTCTTGTTATTCTTGGGCCAACTCGGACATGAAAAGATGGGGAAATCGTAACGGTTCTGGTTCTTCCTAGGGTAACCCTAATGGAGAAAATCTTGATTTAAGACTATCTCTGCAAGATATGATGAGACACGATCAAGTACAGATGAAGGTCCCGCACCAAGGATCATTGGTTGCACTCCGGGAACAGAAGCCAGGCGACATGTTGGCTTTCAGGAAATTACAGCCGGCAATCTTTTCAAGCATGGAGAAGCCCTGGATGTATAGCAGTGGTCAGTAAACCTGATGGATCTTCTAAGTCAACTTGGGTCCCTGACGAGAACTAGGTGAAAATGATCGAGATTCAGTTAGAAGATGTAGCCTGGATGTAGTAGTTGGCGGAAGCAGCGAGACTGGGAAAACCCAACACTTGGGACTAGTTCTCGAAGGATTTCTATAGGAAGATTCTTCTCTGTAATAGCCCAGGAAGAAATGAAAGAATGATTTATCAAATTGCGATAGGGAGATTGGATTGTAAATAAGTATACTGCAAAATTCCTAAGGCAGAGTCGGTCGGTGTTTTACATGGTGGCCGACAAGGAGAACCGAGCAAGCAATATCTCAAATGAGAAATGAAGATGAAGAGCAGGATGTTTCTTATCCCCAAGCAGCCCAAGGAGTATTCTCAAGTTCTTCAGTCATCATCCGGGAAGTGGAATGGACCCAGAGGAGAAAGATTAGAATGAGTTGCAGATGAAGTTGGTGAAGAGACCCTCTTAATTAATGGAAGTTGAAGGCTCAGACAGGCCTCTGGACGCCCTACTAGCTAAGCCATCCCTCTAACCCTGCCCACAACATATGACCGGTGGATATTGTCTGGAGCTGGGCATCTACAACACAACCAACAGCAAGGCTATGAATTATGTCATACACGGGTTCAGAGATTAGTTGAAATGTGACTGACTGTTCAAGGAGACAGAGAACATTACACCGATCAGATCAACTCTTCCAGTATCACCGTTGTGAGGGAATCCAGGACCTACTGTCAGAATAACCTCACTTCATCCCCAGCATCCAGCATGGAGTCATATACAAAGGAGACCAAGAACTAGGGCACATGGTGAAGGAAGCAAACATATAATCTGACTGAAGAGGAAGTCAGGATGCTCAAGATGATGGAGTAAGAACAGAAAGGGTGTTCGATATCTGAAGGAGGAATCCTTGAAGTACTGACCGTAATTATTATCCCCATTTTAATATGTCCGGGAGTTGGTAAACTTCTCTATATCATATCCTCCTCATTGCACTATCACCATCAATCCTAGTCCGTCCTATCTCTCTCCCTATTTCATGATTCCTATCTCTCCTATTTTTGCTATTCTGATTTTTTAACCTTTATGCCAACTTAAGATATGCGTAGCTAGAGAGGTAATAGCAGGGCAGATGTAGTCACTCTCATTATGTTCTGGCATTCCTCGACTCTGGTATATCACTTTGTCTTATACTGGGCAGATCTTCGGCCTCGCATTATATTCTTGTATTTATGGATACATCATGGGAGACTAGTACATCAAGCAGAGTAGTCGTCACTTATATAGTCATAGATTGCATCATTTCGCGAGGAGTGTCAGTATAGAACAGTATTTCAGAATCAGGGCTTCTGGCAGATAGAGTTATGATAATTTCTATTTTATTACTCTAATTGTGGTCATGATTTCTTTGACTATGTTCGTGGAATTCGGGTGTTCTCAGGACTGATTTGCAGTCAGATTATTATTTAGAAGACAGCATTCTGGACACGTTTCGGTTATTTTGATTTCTTGATCATGTTCTCAGAGCTACCACTTCTGGCAGTTTTTATGGATTTGATGGACTAAGAGCTCCGCTAGCCTCGCAAGCGAGGGTCGTGTTCTAGTCATCGTGAACCTAACCGGGTGTGAGTTTCGTTGCACCCTGGTGCTTAGCATTTAGCGTTGTGTACGAGCTGGCTTCGTCGCGTGAACTTCGCTATATGTGAGTCTCGCAGAGCGTTAGCCTCGCCGCACCCTAATACTTAACACCTGAGCTTGTTACGCGATAACCTCATCTAGGCTTGGTTTCATCCGTGGCTAGTCCCTTCAGTGCTGGCACTCTAGCCATTCCTCGGATTTCTTCTAGCGTGCTTTCATGGATCTGCTGAACAGAGTTCCATCACTATATTTGAGCTATCGCCATAGCCTTGTCAATAATCCATTCTACAAATCTTGCAGGGCTCAGATATCTTCTTCCTGTTTCATCTGCAGACGGGTTATCATTCAGAAGTCAGTATTCAGAATTCTTCACAGTTATTCTATATTCTTGGCTAGTCTTTCAGATTAGCAACGCCCAGTTTACGGAAAAATCTTAATTATTGGTCTTCTTGATTTATACTCATCATTATCAAGGTTTTCTTTATCTTGGGTATTCTGGCACCTCAGTAATTCTACTGCAGAAGGACAAACATCTTACTATGCAGGGTTTATATTATAATATGGACTTCAGCACTATGGATTTCATTAGCTTTAACTCACAGTCTGATCGAAGTATTATTGATTATCTTACCAAGTCAGCTCACTTATATTGTTCAGAATGGGTTAGTCCTTTGAAGTTCTGGCAGTGTTCTTTTATAAGCAGACATCAGATCAGTATTATTATGGCACCGTCAGAGGATGTATATATACGGCAGAAGTGCAGAGATGCTTTAGTCCTGAGTTAGCTGTTCAGTCAATCTGGGGGAAAAGCTCATAGTTATTCATATCTTGATTGGCATAATCCTCATTCCTACCTTTTCGTGTTCATTTCACCCCTTATCGAAATTGCGAGGACGCAATTTTTTGTAAGGTGGATGGAATGTAACACCCCGCTCCCGGAATACGTACTTAGTTGCGTTCAGATTTTTGATCGTATTTTTCGATTTACTTCTGTATTTGTTTTGTATTATGAATTAATTACATGAACGTTTATCTGGATTTGGATCGTGGACTCGAGTCAGCCCTAGTCTGAACCGAGGGCCCGATCCTAGAGTATTACTCGATTTGTCTTTTTACTATTCCGATTTGATCGATTTCAGTTTTGAACATCGTTTTCCAATATTTAGATTTTTATGATTTTCTGAAAATTTTTTAAATTAAGTTGAAAATCTTCAAAACCGGTGTCGACCAGTACCGCTGACCGATTCCCAGATTTTTAATTTACAAACTAATTGGAATTACTAAAAGTGTCTTTAGACATTATTTCTCAAAATCACATTTCCTATTAAATACCTTTTCTGAGGATTTTATGAATTTATGGAAATTCCACCGGAGTCGGTATCGGCCAGTATCGCTGGTTGATTCCGGGGACTATCGGGATTGAATTTCTGAATTCCGCTTTCACTTTACTTCTTAAAATCATATTTTACTCCTTAATACATTTTCTGGGATTTTTCAGAATTTATCAAAATCCTGCCGGCCCGGTGTGGAACGGTATCGGCGGCTGACTTCCGGATTTTTAATTTGAAAACGGGATTTTTTTGAAAAACCGATTTCGTATTATTCCTCTGGATGACATTTTCTACCTTCGGGTATTTTTGGGGATTTTCTGGAACAGTCGATTTTCGCGACCATATTATAATATTATTATTTTTCCAATTCATTCTTTTCTTTCTTTCTTTCTTTCCTTTTTCTTTTCCCC